>MU186427.1:156120-180917 GCA_016904865.1 Pissodes strobi
CGCCTACACAGTCGAGTAATGACGGATTTACTGACGTTTGAAGAAAAAAGTATTTAACATGATGTTTTAACAAAGATTTAACGAAACGGTGCAAACCGAATGCATTCCGATTGAAAACAAACTTTTTGTTCGTTTTTCGAACTTTGTAAGCGATAAGCGACAAGAGGATTTTTTAATTACGTTCACACTTTCCTAGGGTTGGTTTTACACAGGCAATTTAGGTATTCGTGAAAATTGACAAGTGTAAAACAATAAATTCACGTGAAATCTTCCGTGATGTTCCTGGTGAATTTATTTATGTAAATAGAACATCCTCAATTTTACCGTGAATTCAGTAGTGCCAATCAGAAAAAAAATCGCCTGTAAAACAGTGCACGTGTTAGAAGTAAATACCTACTTCTTTACCGAAATGAGCTTAATAACATTAACCTATGGATCCAAATACACTGAGAATATATAATTATTGAAAATCTGTTATACTGTAAAACGGGTAGGAGTCCTCTAGAAGTCCGATACAACCGTCAAAATTACCGATTCCATAACAGAGAAAGAGAAAGATAGAGATAGAGAGAGTCATATATACTTTATCTCTCTTGCGAGACAAAAATATCACAGCGTGTCTTTACGCGGCCTTGAAAAATCAATCGCATCCGACCAAAGAAGTATTCACTTCAATAAAAATAATGTGAGTTTATAAATTATATGTTAACTCTAAACCGCTAAAAATTTCGTGAAGCTTTTAGCCCATGTAAAAGTAAACTAAATGCTAATTCATGAGGAAATTGAGGAAACTTTCGTGAACTAATTCAGGAATACTAAATTGTTCCATGTAAAACTAGCCTTGCTGCTCAGTTGATTATTCAGAATAAACATAGGCGTAGGTAGGGATATTTTCGTGTTTATAAAATAAGGTACCTGCGACAAATAAGGCCCACCTAAGACAAAACATTTTTTATTTATTAAAGCGACATAGAAAATTAAAATATATTGAACACAAACTCAGAACACGGACTAAAAAGTTTAAAAAAAAATTAATAAAAATGTCGCAGTTTTTTAAAAAACATTGCATATGGGCCTTATTTCTACTAGTGACATGGACGGAGCTTTGGGTTACTTTCTGTTTAGTTTTGGGTTAGTTTGTAATGCCTATTCGATAACAACGATGTTTTCAAACTATTTTATATCTGAAGTTGGGCCAGTTTCCTGGCAAGTTGAGGTCATTTAATGGTATCGTCTAATAAATGAAATAAAACGAATTAAACTTACGAAACTCTTGTCTTTGTTAGAAATAAATAAATAAATTCATAGTCAAATTTTGGTGTCATACTATCACACTATCACTGAAAGTTCAGATATTTGCACAAAAAGGTGAAAACCAATCTACTATAACTAGCCTTAATTTACCAATTCTAACATATCTACGTCATCATTCGAAATTCTATGAACCTGGGACAAATTATTCCATGTGGCACGGCAACACTGGCCGAAAATTGCATTTTGTCTATATAGACGGGCCTAAAAAACTATTTTTACGTTCAAAAACAATTTTTATTTGTGAATATATGTTTTTCGACGGCCGTGAATTTTTACTCATACTTTCCCCGCAAGTATTTTAGTTTCGAATGTGCAACTTTTCCACACAAGTGCGGGAAAATAACAATATGCTAATTTTGACCTTAACATACATTTTATTAATTTTATCATTCTTACTAATTTGGGTGCTTATATCTAATATTCCAATTTATCCTATTTTAATTAGCGTTTATTATTTATTTGTTAGGACCACTACTTTGACCACCGATTAGTCGCTATTAAATTAATCAGTGTTTTTAATGTCACACATCTATTAATTTCAAACTGACATTGATACATTCAAAGCACTGATTAATTTAACGATTGTTTAAAGTGACCAATCGAGGTTATATTAAGCGGCCCTTAATTTAACCACTCTCGGAACTTCATAAATAAAAATGCCAATTCATTCCAGTGCACCCTGTATAATTTTCCTTACATGTTTTAAATATCAAGTCAAATAACAGGTGAAGCAGATTTCACAAGTGATTTTCAATATCTTCCTAAAATAATGTCAAAGTCGCACAGTTTCTAAATTTTTTAAAGATTTTTTTTTTTGCTTAAAAAGGAAGTAACTTTGTTTTTATTATAATATGTGATCGTACAAAAAATTATGCTCCTACTAATGCGAAAAGTGTCTTTCCCGCACCCTACTGTGCTGAACGGCGGTCGTTTGCGGAAAAGTGTCACTTTCCGTACTTGTTACTTGTTAGTAAATAACTATTGTCAGAATTCTGAATTCATACTTCAAAGTATCAATTCAAACCTTTCTGAATCCAAAGTTAAAAGTTCAGAGTGGAAAATCTGGACAGGATAAAGTTTGAATTCTGACTTGAAAGATTGAATGGAGATATTTAAATCGAAATTAATATTTAAAAAATCAATCACTTTTTCAATTCAGAGAAAAAGGTCCGAATTTACACTATATTATACAGTCCGAATTCTATGAAAACCTAGACAGGTCACAATGATTTTGTATATTTCAGGCTTTACATTCTGAATTGAGAGAAACTATTAATTCAGGCTTTAAATTTGTGAATTCAGATCTTTTTCTTCTGCAAAAGTGTACAACAACCAGTCGGGATTCGGAAAAGTCTCGATAATTCATACTTACAATAAAAAAATATGGGCATACAGTGGTCAATCTAGGAAAAATCATCATAATAAGTCTAAGGAAATCGCCCACAAATAAGTTGGCAACGCTGAGGCAAGCTCAAGTTTGAACTTATATTGCAGTGTTGCCAAGATCACTACTATTTTGTTTTAGAGAAGAATTGATTATTTTGTGAGTTCAGACCTTTTTCTTTTGCAAAAGTTCAATTTATCTTGATAACATTTTGATTCACTGTATTTTTTTTGTTTTTAAAGATATTAAGGCAAACAAAAAACCAAAATGTAGGGTTGGTAGCCAATATTTTTTTCTAAGTTACATATAAAACAAAACACTAACAATTTTACGACATATTATAAGCCTACTTTATATATTTTTTAGATTGAACACCCTGTATATCACGACATTTTTGGACTCTCTAAAGAAATCTAAACACATTTGTATAATATCCTATACCTAATTTTTAGCTGTTTACGAAATATTGACAGTTGAAAGTCGGGCATTTTGACACTTTGACAGGCTCTAAAATTTAAACCGCACGAGATCAAAGAAAACGGTTTGCACATTCCTGTCTTAGGTTTCAATAGGCTATCGAATGATGTAACTTTGAATTTAACCGGAGGTTTAAAAGTTCCGGTTAATTTTATCTGCGGGTTAAATTGGAAGTTACTGTATTCGATACCTTATGAAAAATTAAGATAGGAATGTACAAACAGTACAAACCGTTTTTTTTTAATCTCATGCGGTTTAGATTTTATAGCCTGTCAAAGTGTCAAAATGCCTGACTTTCAACTGTCAATATTTCGTAAACAGCTAAAGCAGGGTATAAAATATTATACACGAAATGTGTTCTCTAGAGAGTAGGTTTATATATGACAGAAAATTGTTAGTGTTTTGTTCTATATCTAACTTAGGAAAAAACTTGGCCACCAACCCTACTATACATTTTCTTTTTTTGTTTACCTTGATATCTTTAAAAACAAAAAAGTTACATCGAATCAAAATGTTATCCAGATAAATTGAACGCATGCACGGATACAACCAGTCGGAATTAGGAAAAGTCCGAATTCGTACCTTACAATATAAAATCTGGGCATAAATTGGTTAATCTAGGAAAAAATCATCAAAACATGTCTAAGGAAATAGCCCACAAAAAAGTTGGCAACCCTGAGGCAGGCCAAGTTTAAACTTATATTGCAGTGTTGCCAAGATCACTCCTATGTTGTCTTTGTCAGCAAGAACCCAAGAATCACGAAAATAAAAAGTATCGACGATGTTTAGGACGTTACAACCAAATCTATCAATTTTGTAAAATATTTGCAGTAAATTGGACTATGCAAAAAGAGAACCTGCAGTCAAATATGCATGCACTTTTTATGCGAATTCATTATATCGCAATTTATTCTTGCAAACACTGATATCGCAAGATTATCTATGCTGTATTAGTATTCCTTTGTTTATTGGGATTAGTTATGGTTCGTTTTGATTAGTATGAGAGCTTTCACGAAGCGTAAGTCCTAAGCTATAACAGAAACATTATTTAGACAAAGGCCTTTACCAAAAATCGATAACCATTAATCTACATACTATATAGTTATATCTCTTTTAGTAAGTATTTCCACCAAGATAATTTTGCTGCAGAATACCTTTTTAGGGACTTTAAGAAGTTGACGCTTTTGATCTAAATATATTTCTCGAAAATATAGGGCAGCACTTCAAAAAGGTACGTTACAGATTATTGCATAGGTATCCGACAACTTTTCTATTTGAAAATTACTATTAAGGATGGGTCCTTTAAAATAAATAGAAATTTTTACCCAAGAAACAGGAGAAACATGATTTTTAAAAACAAATGGCAACAAAACGGTAACTATTCAAGAAAACAATAGAATCTCAATTAATTTATAACCTGTTAGTATTGCTTTCTCACATAAATTCTACATATATTACATGTGGATCTTAAGCCCGGTTCAGACGCACTTGCTCAGTCGAGTCAACGGTCGAGCTTAGTCTATAAATTTTTTTTTCGGCCCAATGCCTACCGCCACTACATTTTTAGCAGACTTAAGCCGATTTTCAGCCTGGAATGATTGGTGCTTGGTAGAGGAAATTGTGACGTCACGGAACAGCTGATTTGCTTTTGGTATTTACCACTTATTGCCGCTCTGAATTTATGTTTAAGAAAGTTTTTATTTTTTGTGCATTAAATTTGCATTTGTGGCTCAGTGGAAGAAGCCCTAAATTATGAAGGAGCAGAAATGTTAATTGACGATGATGACCTGGAGACGGCAACTAATTTGCTTAATGGTATATATTCATCCAGCCATTTCTCAGTATTAAAAATTTTCATTGGATTTTCCCGAATACCTGTTGCTGCCAATGCAATATTTGTATCTTCTTGAAACCAGTGGAGGACCTGCAAAGTGTTTTATGTATTTTAATGTATAGGGTTTGTTCATGTCAAAGTCATGGATTAAGGAAAATTTACAAAGTGCACACGCTTTTTCCTGCCTTGGTACCCATGAATTAAGCAATAAGTATCTATAAACCTGGCCTTATCATTGCAACTATAGTAAATATATTCACTCACTGCACACAATACCTAAAGTGTGGCAAACTTATTTGGAACAGCGACGTTTGAGGGGCAAAGAGAGGAAAAATGGCTTGCAGCCAATCGCGTTGATGCACTTTGTCACGAGGACGAGGGGAACTTGACGCACTTGTTGCCGGATGTATCGGGCAAATAGATATAAATGTCACAAATTTATTTAAATTGATAATGTGTAATGTGTAAAATAGATTATGAATTAAAGTTGAAGTAATAGTAAAGTTCCAGTTTGGATATTACTTTTTATTTTCAATGAGTTAATGAGTATATTAAATTATGTATTTATCTAAATAATAGGTATAAATATTAATTCTCAAAAAATATTAAAGTTACTCGACAACATCGCCAATTTTTTGTCCGCATTCTTTCCGCTGTTCCAGGTATACTTGCCACACTTTACTTACCATGTTTAGATCTTCCCCAAATCAAAAATTCCGCATTCGCTGCATTTTTTGATTGACAAACAAAACGCAACACAAAAATAAGAACCATAACCCTACATTGCTTTAATCAATTTATTTCAGCGACTAGTTAGTTCAGTTGTAATCCTTGAGTGGTGGGGGGCTATGACGTCACACTTAGCTGTCAAAGTTGTCAACCGAAAGGATAACCGCGATATTTACCGATGAATCAACATTTCAGGCTGAAAATTGGCTTTAAATATCCACTAAACTAGTGTGCACAGACGCGTCGGTGTTTTTGTTCAGCAAAATATTATATAACTTTTCTGACATCTTGAGAGCCACAAATACTTTTTTCTTCAAACGTCAGTAAATCCGTCATTACTCGACTGTGTAGGCGGCCGTGAAGTTTCGTTTTTCCTCCGCCGGAGCTTTACTTTTCACTTTTCCGCCGTTGTCATAGCAACATAGATACAATACAAACAGACAACAAAATAAGCGTCAACAACCCAAGATTTATTAAACTACAATTTGTATTTATCACTCAATTTGTGACTGCATTTCTAAAAATCACTAATTTAGGAACAAATTGTTTATTATTTAATCGAACTTACTCAATAACTGCTTATCAATACGGAATTAAAACGCAATCGGAGATGCAATCTTAAAAAATTAATTATTGTTGACAGTGTCCACTGACAGCTTTATGTTACATTATATTCACCGACACCGGTCTAAGCAAGGCCACCTACGACCGTGGTCTAAAGCCTAGTTCTCAGAGCTTCGACTGTCGCCAGCTACACTCTCTCTGGCCAATAGGAGTAAAGGAACGTCAGAACCCCTAACCCCCTCCACAGTGTCGCCAGTGTGTTGTCGCTGGAGTTGGTTTGAGTCAACTTCACTTCAATTTCATTGGGGATATTGTGTAAAATGACAGATGGTTGACATAATCGCGACGTGACAGCTGTCGCTCGACATTGAAAAGGGATGGAGTGGGGATTGTCGCGGGCGACAGTCGAAGCTCTGAGAACTAGGCTTAAGCCGCCTTGCGAACCCATTTATCTTTAATAATAATTAGATATTATTACTATTAAAAAGAGATGTTTTTGCATTAATTTGTCGACATTTGAAGAAAAAACAGCATATTTTATTTGGAGGAAAAGTTACTTTTCATGGCTTGCTCTCTATTACCAGCCTCACTCCGTTCGGCTGTTAAACACGAGCGCGCCATGAAAAGTATCACTTTTCCTCCATATAAAATAATATACTATTTTGATTCTTCTAGCTAGAGCTAATTATTTAAAAGGCAATTAGAGGCTCCAAGCTCATTTTTTGCCGATCCATTTTTTTGAATTGAATTCTGGTAATAAGAAGTAGCAAGATCGATCGTAACCGACGTATCATAATCTGCCTTTTCCCATTATTCATATTTAAAAAAACAAAAAACCCTCTTTTGTCACAACAGTTGATATTACTCTATTTCTTTTAAGATATATTGACAAATTACTTGCCTTTGTGAACAGTATCACAGCCCACTGGTTGGAGGCAGGCTGGTGACAGTATGTCGACTCGACTAAATTACTCTCTACTCGACTGTACTAATCGCTGCGTCTGAACCGGGCTTTAACCGTAGAAGTGTACCGCATCATTGCCAGATCAATTTTGTCGTCTATTGTGACGACAAAAAATGCCTTTACGCTAGCGCGCTATGGCCTGCCTGATCAGTACTAACCAACGAAGAATTCGTTGGTACTAACCTAACTAGTAGTTATTTGCCTTAAACCAAGAACAATAATTAGAAAGAAATTTTAGTACTTGCATTCGAATAGGATTGGAGTCACAAAATGATATAAATCCATCTAGGTTTATTGATACACGTATTAAAAGGACGCTGGGGCACTATCGAACCACTGGTATAGAATATATTTCTGAATCCAATCGGGGCCATAGCATTATCTTTGTCGCCTAATTAGGCCTCGTATACAAATTGTATTCACATAATTAAGTGTTAATTTAGTTTTAAACTAGGTCATAAACAGCAAATCTTATAATTATTATTTAGTATAATATTTTATCCCTGATCTCTAGGATCATAGATTTATTGCCTGAATACCACTGGTATAGAATATATTTCTGAAGCCAATCGGAGCCATAGCATTATCTTTGTCGCCTAATTAGGCCTCGTATACAAATTGTATTCACATAATTAAGTGTTAATTTAGTTTTAAACTAGGTCATAAACAGCAAATCTTATAATTATTATTTAGTATAATATTCAATCCCTGATCTCTAGGATCATAGATTTATTGCCTGAATTTAATTAATTGAAATCATAAAATATGTACATTATACCTATTCGGTACAATAACTCGTATGCTACCTGCTTTGTTAAAACCACTTTTACTATCTTATCTAATATTTAACTATTAACAGATGGTACTTATAGCAGCAGCCTAAAGAGAAATTATTTATTTATTAAATTTACAGTGTTCCAAATATTCTTCTGAAAACTGATCCTAGTATTCTAAGTTCTTGCTTGTCGACGTAGGTATAAGTTATTGATTCCCCCAACTTGCATCGTAAGCGTGCATTTATTGCAATTTCGGCCTTTTTCTTCCCCAGCGACCCAAATCGCGGACAAAGGGCCCCCAGGGGCAAAACTCGACGCCCACGCCCTTCGAGGGTGCGCGTAATTAGATGAAATTCCTATCAGGAGTTCCCTTTCGACAATTATTAAAAGCTTCCCGTTTTTGATGTTCGAATTGCCTCAGTTACAGAGATTGACGTACAAAAACGCAGTGGCGCGGTCGACAACAATTTATAGGGCAATTTGTTTCATTGAGATATAGTCATTATTATTTGTTGATGCTGTATTCCAGTGGTTTCGAAGCATTTGTTACCTTTAAGCTCTTACTTAGGGGACGTGTATATCATTAGGTTTATTTTTTTAGTTTGTATTTATTTTGTTTTTATAGGAGTGGCAAACGTTTAGAGTGTTTAAGATAGCAACGGACATTAGTAAGTAGGTAGGTAAACATCTCTATTCATTACGATCTCTGTTTTCATGAAGTTGCATGTGATCTCAGGAAAAGCAGAATCGACTTTGAAACTCAAATCGAACGCTATCCAATTTTCAAGCGTTTTTTGAAAATATCCCTGTGAAGGGATAAGTCATTTTCTAGGTGCGACATAGTCCCAACTTATTGTCAGGGCCGGATTTAAGCATAAGCTACAAGAAACTCACAGCACTGGATGTGCCACTGTCCGCGTGAAAAAGAAAAAATATTTTACATCAATTTTTAAAATCAAGTTTCTTGATTTAGTATAAATATTTGGCGATCTTAATCATTATTGATCATTTGCAATTGGTATAACGTAATTTAGTGTTTAGGTATTTGGCCAAGCTGACGAGAATATAACCAACTGTCTGCAAGCCGGAAGTCTCGCGAAGGCGACACAAGGCACGGAGTGCAGGCGGGAGCAAGAGAGACAAGTCTAGAAGGCGCATAGTCATCTTTTGGGTATCGCCCATAGTGGTTCAAGCGTTCAAGATAGTTTGGACATAAATCATAAATTATTTATGAATAATAATAACCAAGTAGCTGAAGTTAAGACTGGTTAAATGAATTAGTACGTATAGGTTTAGTTTTAATGTGTGTATAGCAATAAATAGTGATAACTGCTCTTGAATTTTGGTCCAGAAGTACAGGGTGTTCACCCATAATGTCCCCCCCCCCCCTTTAACATTGTTAATTTTTGAGCTACAAAAAAATAAAAAAACAGAATTGTAGGGTTTTTTATGTAGTTTTTGCACACGTAAACAAAAAAACAAAAAATTGTATAGTATACAGGGTAGATCAAAAAGAACCATTTTTTTAAATCTAGCCCCCATTTTTTATTCGATTTTTCGATTCTACCTAAAATTCTATTAATTTTTAATATAACACACTACATGCCTATTTCTAATACTTTAGGAGTTATTGACAGTTGAAGTCGCTATTTTTTAATTATAATAATAATTCTTCATTTCATTCATTTTTAAAACAGAAGATACAAAATCACTACTCAAAACAATGAGGTCGAATTGAGGAAACTCAATATTAACACCTCAATGACTTCAAAAGCTAAACAAAAAGTTATATTCTTAGGTGGCTGTTGCCATAAAAAAATAAAAGAACAAACAAAATAGCGAATTCAACTGTCAATAACTCTTAAAGTATTAGGAATAGGCATATAGTGTGTTATATTAAAAATCCTTAGATTTTTACGCAGAATCGAAAAATCGAAAAAAAAATGGGGGCTAGATTTAAAAAAATGTTTCTTTTTGATCTACCCTGTATACTGTACAATTTTTTGTTTTTTCCTTTACGTGTGCAAAAACTACATTAAAAACCCTACAATTTCGTTTTTAATTTTTTTTGTAGCTTAAAAATTAACAAAGTTAAAGGGGGGGACATTATGGGTGTACCTACATTATTTACACGGAACCCAGTAAGAACTTAACAATGCAACCATTAATAATATACGCCTAGGCCTATTCCTTCATGTTAAGAAGTTTCAATACAACAAAGTAAAGCTGTAAAAAGTCCGTTATAAAATACAAACTAATCGACATGAAAAGAAAGAGCAATTTAAAAGAGAAAGTATCTAACGAAAGATTGCAAAAGAGAAGCAAAAGAAGTATGAAGATGAAGATGAAGTGACGTCGTATAACCGATTATATGAAATCTAAGCCAAGCCGCTCTACTGTTTTCAAAAAATAATACATATTTAGGTTGAGGAGTAAAGGCTATTTTTGGTTTTTTTCTATTCTTTTACCTTTTACTTAACCCGAAATAAAAAATTTACATTTTTATTTTTTTTCAGGTTATGTAGCTGTGTCGAGCATTTCGCAAATTTTAGTGCCATCCTTAAGACTAAAAAAGAAATAAAGTATTAAGGAAGTGTGCAAATTCTAACGTAAATACAAATAGCATGTTTGAAAACGTCTTTGCTTCACTCGATTTTTCTCGTTACTGTTAAAAGAATCCTTAAAAAATGTATACTGTTGATATATGAGAAATAATGTGTTCGTTTCTTTTTACCCCCAATGGGGAAATTAGAAATATTTATGCGAAGTGATAAGAAGCATATACTCCTTGCTAATGTATATTTCATAAGGATGGACTGGTTTCCCCCATGCTTGGGACGAATTTTTTTGTTTCTTATTCCCACATGTGTTTCTTATTCCCGCATCCTTTCCTAAATGTCGATGTTGACACCATTTTTTTAAACAACAATAATTGTGAAATTTGTATAATATTTGAATATAACAAGAAAGTCGTTAATTTAAATATAACGTTGAAAAAGTTTACGATCCTCAATCTTTTTTCTGTCAAATAAGGGCATGTCATTAAATTTCCTATTAATGCGTTTTTTATGCTCACGTATGTATACTTTTTAACAACAAAAATAAACTAAATGTCTAATATTATCTGTCTTAAATAAAAATAATCATAAACGATTTAGAATAGTAAAATAAAGAAAACAAACCAGTCAAGAAAAAAATGAAGAAAACAAAGAAACCTCTCTACAAAATTGAAACATTGAATGTTTTTTAAAGCGAATTATTAAGCTGAGTAAAATATTTTTACGTAGTTCTTTGTGGCAATAAATTAATTTTATTTAAAGTATAGTTTTAACCATTTTATATTCTTAAAATAAAAAATTGAATTTTATAAGATTTAATTCTTAGATCAAAAAATGATGAAACGTGAAAATATTTACGTCTATTCTTATTGTATGAAAAAAATATTCCTTATAAGATAAGAAAGATCGATTAATTTTTTATGATATTTTCAAAAGCAGTTGACATTTCTAAAACAATTTAATTTTATGTTAAAAAATTACACTTGAAAAAATTACGTAGCAGGAGAATATTTCGGACTAACATGAGAATTAAAAGAGCATGCAATTTATTTTTAGGTTTTATAAAATAGTAGAATGGCTTATAATACAATATACTAAATTGGTACTTAATTTTTTTTTTTTTTTGGACATAATTAAGAATAGGTAGAAAAATAAGTAAAGTGTGGTTTGTTAATCCCAAGTTCCCCAAGCAAGGCGGTCCTATGAGAGGTTTTTATTTATTTATTTATTTATCTATTAGTGTTAACAAGTAAAGTACTCTTACCCAAGTCAAAACATCTGAAAGGCAATACTCTGAAAAATACAATAAAACCTATGATTGACTAACAAAAATTATTCACGTCTGAAAATACTCAAAACTAACAATCCAACTAAGAACAACACAGAACACAAGTCATAAATAGTCAGTAAAGTTGGACTGGAGGTAATCCTCAAATAAGTAAAACGCGTCTTTTAATTAAATACTCCAACATGTGACTTCCAGGTCAATCCCGCATCCAGGGTGATACCAAGAAAAGCTATGGTTTTATCCGGAGTCTGTTGACAAGAACTACAATCTCTAAGGGAGAAAATTATATTCTGGGTTTTGGACTCATTTAAGCTTAATCGATTTGATACCGCCGACTCCCTCAGTCCAGTGCATGACTGATCAGCTGTGATACTAAGGCTGGTCAGGTTACCATCAACAATCAAAGATGTTGTGCCATCAGCATAAAGATAGAATGCAGACCCAGGATGACAGCCGAGTAGATCATTGACATACACCAAAAAAAGAATGGATCCCAGCACCGAGCCCTGTGGTACACCATGTGTCAACAACAAACTCTGAGACCTACCACCCTCAAAATGAACATATTGACTCCTGCTTGATAAGTAAGACAGGAGCAGTTTAATACTTATATTGTCAAATCTGTAGTAAGCGAGCTACTGAAGAAGTATCTTGACAAATCGTACAATGTTGCCTGAGTGTGCAAACTGCACTCAAAACCCTCCAGAATTTTGTCACACAAGACCCTGGGCGCTGAATCGGTTGAGTGTTGATGTCTAAAGCCATGTTGCTTAACATAAAACAATGAATTTTGTTCAAAGTAATCCTCAATTTGATTCTTCAGTAAGGTCTCAGGTATTTTACCAAAAATTGTTTATGTATCGGTATGACTTTTGCGACTTTGGAACAATCAGGAAATATGCCCCTTGTGAAGGGAACAATAATCAAGTTTTTTATAGTTTTAATGAGCCGCATATTGAAGTCAGATGGGTCTCTGCTTGGACTATTGTTCATGGAATCAATCACCAGGCGAACCTGAGTATAGGTCACTTCACAAAAAGCAAAGCCAGGACCACAACTACCAGTCAAATAGGTCAAAGGGTTTCTAAAAGGCAGAGGCAGCGACTGTTTTAAGGTGGTTGGAGCATTAACAAATGACTCATTAAAATGACAAGCATTTATTTGGCTTGGTATCATCTCTTTAATGTTACTGTTAAAAGCTGTTTTGACTTTCCACAAAGCTTGAGATGGATTACTAGCTTAATTTATAAATTTATCATTTGCCTCCACTTTATTCACTTGAATCTTCCTGCGATAATCAGCGCGGCAGTTCTGCACAGTTTCAGCAGATACCAAGCTGGGATACTTCTGGTTAACCTGCCTTAAAAGGCAAAACATATCCCTCATTTCTCTCAGAGAATTGTCAAACCACTTAAACGCCCCTGAGCTCCTTGATTTGGATTTCAACTCAAAAGAACCAAGGTAGGCATCAATAAGGATATCCACAAAGCATGTGAAGGAGGCATTAACATCATCAAAACCAAGCGTATGATCCCAACTTCTTGTCTTTACTGAGTTGTAGAAATTCAGTAAGCCCAGTCTGTTATAGGGCGATAGCCGACACGTGCAGCCTCGCCCATTCTAAATGAACCCTGCTTGAATTGAAAGAAAATACCCAGATGGTCTGACAGAGAGACATCACCAACAGTAGCCATATATGAGGATCCAGGAATATTCGTGAAAACATTATCCATGGAATTTTTCCCCTGGTGGGCTCTTCTATTGACGGATTAAATCCAAAACTGGAGAAGAAGTCAACAACTCTACGAGACTGATTCTGGCTAGAGTTAAACCTTACATTAAAGTCACCAGTTATAATACATTTGTCAGTAATAATTAGTCCAGTCAGAAAATCTTCCAACCCATCAAAGAAATTGTCAAAGTTACCTGATGGAGACCGATATATAGTATAAATCAGAGATTCACCATATACCTAATCCCAGCAGCCTCAAAATCCAACTCACACACAACTCCCGGGGGCGCACCACCAATAGGCTCACACTTTACTGATTCATAAGCAAATATACACACCCCTACATGCGACCTGTCTGCCCTACAAAATTTAGAGATCAGATTAAAGCCTTGTATATGTGTCACACCTATCTCCGTTTCGGACAGCCAATGTTCATTAAGACAGAGGATCCTAATCCTAGGATTAGTCCTAAGGAATACATCCAATGCGTGTACCTTTGAACGTAGCGACTGAATATTAAGTTGTAATATAACATTATTAAGCTTATTGGTGGCGGTTACTTCTTTTTGTTGAAAAATAGGCGTCGTTGGTTTAAAAACCTTCTTGCAACCACACCCTTGGGCCAAATCCTAGGGCATAATGTTAGGGTTTACTCCAATTTTAAAAGACTTGATTTGGTCATTTGATGTAGTTAGCTCCTCACACGAGTTAAACACATGGTTGGTCATTGATTGCGAGTTCTTTAGTGAGGGCAGTTTGGGTGACGCTACCTTTAAGGATACGTGCTCCGTTGGAGACTCAGTAGCCGAGTTTCCACCAGTGCGAGCCTGAAGTGCGACTTTTGTACCTCTTCCTTCCATATTAGGTTTGGGGGGCATCGTGGAGAGCATGTTAGCCATTTCGACATTTGTATCCTTTAGTATGTTGATACGCTGGTTAATTTCATTGGTTTGTAGAGAAAGTTCATGCTTAATAAAAACCTTCAAAGATTGCGCCAAAATGTTCACATCTTTACTGCAAGTCAGGTTATATGCGGCAGGAGAGCAGCAGACATCTGCATTCGAAGGAATATAAGTATCATTCCCATTATCTATGTTATTATGAAAACTGCCTGTGTTTGCAGTAAGATCAACCACATTAGTGATTGCCTCGGATACTGCGATAGTAGGTAACCTAGGTATGGGTTGTTCTTCTACTACTGTGACTGCATCACTCCTCCCTGAGCCATTGGAAACTGCTTGAGGCAAACGTACAGATGTATTTATGCAATTATCAAAAGATCCAATCTGTAATTTGAAAGCTTTAAGTTCAGTGTCAAAACCACTATTAAAGGAGGTATTTTTGGTCAAATTTTTTTAATTGACCCAACCAAACTTCTAGGTTCCTCCAGTTCTACTTTCAGGTTCAGTAGCTACTTGATAGCTGACGCACAGTCGGGATAGAAGAAAAACAGCACAACGTACCTCCTGTGCCAATAAACCAGTACACTCCCTACAGACCACTCTTTTGCCGGTATCACAGGGACAGCCAAATAAATCAGTTTTCTCATCTTTGGGTTTTAATTCACATGGTTGATGGCATTTGTACCAATTCCAAGCAATGGAACTCATATTTACGAAATCTTCGTTAGGAGTTTCGATACCCGCGCCCAGCTCTACAACGCACCAAAATGAAAAATATCGATCTCAACGCCCAGCTCTACTAAACACCAAAATGAACTGGCAACGTCGGTGTGAGCTCCAAAGAAATTCGTTTGCGTCGACCTGTCAACAATGTCAACATCAGCTGATGAAAACAATGGCAGAACGTGTTTTAGGTCCAGGAAAATTGTAAAGTTCTTACTGAAAAATACTGAATCCAGTGTGCACTTCAATTATTGACCATGCAGAGGAGGCACGGAGCACCGAAAGTCGGAAAGTCTTATCACAAAAAACAATTCACAAACTACTAAATAAGCTCTCAAGAAAAAAGGTGGAAATATAGGGCCAAAATATGGAAAATATAGTATAAGTATTTTATAAATATATTAACTATAGAGATACAATATTATTTAGAACATTAAACTATATACGCATATTTAAACAAATAAAATGCACAATAAATAAAAAAACTTCACTACCTAAAAATTAGGATTTAGAACTTTGCATATACTTTTTTGTGCATCTCAACTGGAAATTACCATGTAAAAAGCGGAATTTTTACAAAAAAAAATAATTGCAATTTAAACTAAACTTTATTTATAAGCCTGACCGAACACACACACGACTGGTGCTATAATAACATATTTTTTATGAATTCCTTTGCATCGTTTTTGAACGTTTAAAAAAGGTATAGCTTTGATAAAATAGCGAATGCGTCGTCTAACTTTTCACCCTTCCATGGATGATTAAAAAATCCACCCGCCCTTGAATAAGCTCCCCTTCTTACCCGCAAAATAACGATCCAAGCTCCCAGGACAGTCCTTGACTTTAAATAATTTTTGAATTCATTTTTCTCACCCCGGTCATTATCAAATTATGATAACCCTAAATGTTTTGAAATCAGCAATAATTACTTCTTCCAGGCTTTATATCTAATAAGTACCAGTGAAAGTGCTGCCCTCTTATAAGCAAATGTTCATTCTCAAGAAAAATTTTTGAAACTTCAGCGGAAGTTGAACTTGAAAGTCTTCTGGATCTAGATTAATACGTTCTCAAAAAGATGCATTAGGAAACGTATCGGTCTATTCAAATAATCTAATTTTGTTTGGTATATGGCTATTTGATGACAGTTCGAGTCATAAAGAATATAACATAGTAACGAAAATAGACTATTTATACATCCTATGTTCCACTGCGACTTGTTGATGCATCGGATGAAACCATTGTAATATGGAAGAATTCAAGACCTTGTTCCACTAGATATTGTAGGTTTCCAAGTCCAAAAAAAGTGGAGAGGTTTCTTGCGAAAAGACAAAATATTTTAAAAACAAAATTTCATCAATGATTTGGATATTATTTCTGTTGCTCACCATAAAGGGTTTAAAACGATGCAAATATTACAAAATCCGGTAGTGCGATTTTTCCTTTTACTTCGATTTGTGTTGTCGATACTCTCGCTACCTTATTTCCGCTGTTCCAAGTCGCTCGAATGATGAATCCGTTTGACAGATGTGATATATGCTTTTTGGAGGAAATAGGCCTATTCTCCTACACGCTCATGCGTGTAAGATGTGCAAAACGACTGGCTTTCAATATCTGAAATTTTTGTTGCTTTTCTGACCATCAGGTCTAATTACCGTCCGATTTTGTAGTAAAATTAATTGGTAAACGTGCCGGTGTAGTTTCTGAAATTAACGCCCGTATTGTCTGATACTGATAAAGATGTTTAACGAATAGTGTGGTTACCCTTCCGATAAAAAAAAGGTTTGTCGCATGTTAGTGTGTCTATAATGAATAGAGAAAATTATTTATAATTTAATTAGGAACCTTCCGTGAGACGAAAGTCCTTACGTGGGATAGAATTTCCTTCCTTTGGGGCCGAACGCCCGTATGCGGCCTTTCTATGACGACTTAGCGAGTTCCCAGTTCTATTTAGCCGTATAGAGGCCTTTTGTCAAGGTAGTACGACCACATGGTGGAGACGTAGCTTCGCATGAAACGCCAGTGTCTGCAAATCTACTAGATACAAGTAGGATCTACTTTTCTCATTAATAACCTTTTATTATCGCTATTATCGTTATTTCTCTTTTTGATTAATGCATTTGCTGTTAAACGACTGTAGGCCATTTGCTTTCCATATCATAATATAATATCGTTATATATCATTTTGACTAATGAATTTGCTGTTCATTGACTGTAGGTCGTTTGCTTTCTATGTCATATATATTATCGTTATATATAATTTTGTTTATGAATATACTGTTAAACGACTGTAGTTCGTTTGCTTTCTGTATCGTATATATTATCATTATTTCTTGTTTTCGTTTACTGATCTTACCGGTTTTGCTTATCAAATTTACCGATAAATAACTATAGGTCATGCTGCTGCTGCTGCTTTACATCAATTACATGTGAGCTTCGCTGGACGGCATTTACCAGAAACTTGGTTTGAGATGCTTCGGACCGCCCAACCAAGGGCATCTGACTTCAGTCGTAGTCCACTGTTCCATTTCATCCTTCTTTTGCAGTATATAGGCCGTATAAGAAGCTGAAAGGAATATTTTTTGACCCTTTGGTGCCGAGCACGTAAAGTGGTATCTGTAAGCTGAATCTTTGAAAACATACATACAGAAATGATACCCCGGGAACGTCCAATTCCTCCGACCTGGATACCAGCGTGAATGGGGATTTCTTCTGGATAGGACACCCGATTCTTCCTCGAGGAGAAACTACGGTCACTGAACAATAGCCACGTGTTCACCTAAAATGGCAACAAAGGAGCCGTTACAAAACGCGTGTTGACTCGACCGAAGACGAAGCGGAAGTCGCTGTATCATTTCTATTACTATTTATTTTCATAATTCCCATGGAGATACTTATTTTCTTCATTTATATCATATCATATCTGATATTATCTCGAGTAGAGGATTCATTTAGTTAATGTCATGATAATCAATTGATTTATTTTTACTGTAATTGGCTGTAAGCCTCATGGCAGTAATTTGTTCCGCATAACTGCTATTTGCAACATTAACTTAAAAATTGTATCAAACTGAGCTCAATTCGTGTCCCCGTAACTACTTACCGGCTAGGTATATAAATACTTACTTTATAGAATAATTCATTGATTCAATAGATCACTATTAACTGCTTATTGATATATTATATTGATTAGACAGGATCTCTAGAATTCAAGGTTTAGTCAAAACTATTTCCAAACAGGAATTAGACAATCTAAAGGATATAGGACCTAGATTAAAACTTATAAACGTAGTTTAATTTGATTTAATAGTCTGCTAATCTAGACGAGATACATCTTTTCCCACTGGTTTATGGGCGGTAGCCTGAACTCAACTTAATTAACGGGCTTGAAAGTGTTTATGTAAGTTTTTCGTTTTTAAATCAATAGTTTAATTAGAATTCAGACGCTTATTTTGGTAAGCTAACATCAATTTCCATAAGAGTATGTTTCTAAGTTATACTGCCCTGATTTCAATGTGCAAAAATCATTGATATATTCTAGTTATTTACCTAACTGCCAAGTCATAGACCCACACCTTTAATTATTGTTGAAACCGTTGAGTAAACCTGTTAAGCAAATAATTAACAAATAGTGTAACATAATTGGCACCCTACGCTTAAGGCAGGTTGCAAGCTAACAATGGTAGATGGGAAGGTTTGTTCTGCTCTTTCTGAGACAAGATGAGTCAGATGTCAAATTTGTGAAGCATAGCGCTGATATACATAAATGTTTAGAGAAACCAGTTTAGGTGGAAAGGTTTGAGTCCTACCGAATGCAACTCAATTGTTTAAATACAAGACTTTAATTCTAATTTTTCACTAAATTTCTTTGGATTTGATTGTATAATTATTGTAATAAAAATAAGGGAGTTCATATCGAAACCATCAGGATATTTGTTTTCCTGAAAGTTTTATATTTTAAAGTTCCTACGGAATGTAGTTCGATCGACGAAACCCGTAAATCATTTTATATAGAGGGTGTCTAACTGTTCACTGTAGCCCTGTCCGTTTAGGATGCCGGTGAACGATATCTCGTTAACCTTAAATTCTTATTTATCACACTGAAACACACACCGTGCCTCTAAAGCTACCCACTTGCTACAGAGGAGGGGGAATTCCCCAATCGTTCACATCTTATTCCTTACTTCGCATCCTCGTCGAAAAATTTATATACTTTCCTTTTACCTTTTCCCCAATAAACAGACACTTAAAACAACTTGTTACGTACCTAACTCCTACGTGTAGATAGAGCCTTCGTTGATATAACCACATATTCGTTCGGTTTAGTCCGCAGCCACAGCGGTGTCGGTGCTTTAGAATTTCGTTTGCTCTGGGAATTAAAATTCTTCTCACAGTCTATCTAAAAGTATCTGTAAATAAAAACAAGTTTTTAACTCGTGCTCAAGTTATTAATTTAATTTGATGCCGTGTATTATTGAGAAGCGTATAGCGGAATGTGTATGATGTGCAGCATTGCAAAATTAATGTGTGAATGAACCTAAAACGCTTATTGATTACTTATTTAGTGGAAAAATTACCCCACATTGTTATTGTATAAGCCTATGTATGTATAATATGGAGCTAAAATATATGTTGTTTATTGGTTAGGTAATTTAAGAAGAGGTGATAATTTTGTCATGAATATTCGGAGCAGTTCGCGTTCGAAGCCATATATATCCACTTTGAGAAAATTTTCAGGAAATTGAAAAAAGCTTTTAAAACCTTACCTTAAACAAATCTTGTATTCTATAGAAGCAATTTCATTTAACAGGTTTATTTAAACAGGATGGTGTATAATAATATTTAAAATAAGTTAACAGTGGGGTAATTTGCAAAGAAACATTGGATATATCTATCTGGTTTTGAACATAAATAAGACAATAATTTGTGCAAAAAGGTACTATATTTCTTGAAAAAATAACAATCTCAACTAAAAAAAAATAAATATTAGGCTATTTTCTAAGAACTTAAGATGTTTTTCATATGTTTCTTAAATATGTATGGAGATCTCTTCATGTAAGCAATCACATAGGTTTCGTTTTCGGCTTCTTGAGTGTCATTTTGGAATTAATTTTCCTCTGTATTAGCTTGGATCGTCGCGCATGTGACGCTCAACAAAGTTTTATATCACAAAAGCTGCTTTCCCATCATTCATCTCCAAAATGCTGCTTTATTAGATGCCTTAAATTTGTTTTCTTTTTTTCAGGTACCATCTTTAGCTCTATGTTGTTTTCGGATTTTCCTTTTTTGAGAAGTGTTTGCCAGGAATGGAGTGCCTCAAGGGTGTATATTATCTCCCACTCTGTTCCTGCTCTATATCAACGATCTCTTAGACAGGACAAACAATTCTATTTATAGCTTTGCAGACGACAGCACTCTGTTCTCCTCATTCATGTCGCGAACTCCAATGACCGCTGCTCTAACCCAAACTAACCCAAACTAACCAAACGCGAGCGAGAAAATCAGATTGCTGCCACAAATGAGGAAATGAACGCCATCGTGGAAAGGGGTGTGGAAAACAATGTCCAGTTTAACGCAGGAAAGAATCGAGTAGTTGTCTTCGCAATACAATCAAACATCGCAGGACCTGACTTATCAGTGACAGGACAAACACTGATTCTGGCCTCATCCATAAGCTTGCTGGGCATCAACGTAGAAAACAACATGCCTTGGCGTAATCACGTCACCAAAGTTGCCAAGACGGCAGCACAAAAGCTAGGAGCACTATATAGAGCAAATTCACCTCATCAGCTCTTACTGCTTTATAAGGCCCAGATAAAACCACATCTCTGGAATACTGTTCCAATGTGTGGAGCTCGGCACCCAAACACTTACTCAAGATATTAGACTCCAAACGGAGGAAAGCAGACCGTCTTGTGGATGACCCAGAGTCGACTAAAGACCTTGATAGCCTTAAACATCAAAGAAAAGAGGCGGACCAATTTCTTTACTATCGATACTAGTACGGAAGGTGTTCGAACGAGCTGGCACTTATGATTCCGCCCGGAGTTGTGCCAAACATAAACACTGGTCAGACACAAGCTGCTCATCAATATATGATTCAGTTGCGAACACCTAGGACGTCGCTGTTGTGAGACTCCTTTGTCTGGAGGACTGCCTTGCTCTGGAATGAACTTCCGAGTAATGTCTTTCCCGGAAATTACAGCCTACAGCGCTTCAAGTCCAACGTCCGTCGTCTTCTGCGCACACGCACCGCTAGTTGAGAGGCATAGGATTTTTCTTTTGTGGGTATGCCGAACATTAGATTGTAGTAAATATGTTCTATATTGTTGTGGAGGATTCATTCTTACCCTGGAATTGATTGCCTTTGGCTCCACAAATGATTAAATTTGGTTTGAATTGTTATAGAGCCACTTCGGCCCAGGCTCAAGGATGTAAACTGCACAAGAAAAAGTCAGTTCAAAGCCTGACAATCTGCAAGAGCTTTTTACTGTTTTATTGTATTTGCTAACCATTTGCATTTTTAGTTTTTTGCTTTTCTCGAAAACGATATCCGACTTGATATCGAATCGAAGAAATATAGGTACACATTTCATTAGGGTCACTAAACTTGCACTTGTGCAGTTTACATCCTTGAGCCTGGGCCGAAGTGGCTCTATAACAATTCAAACCAAATTTAATCATTTGTGGAGCCAAAGGCAATCAATTCCAGGGTAAGTATTAGATTGTAGATCGCTAGGGAGTCGTTTTGGCTAGTTTCAACCGCCCGGCACTGCTACCTTTACAGATATTTTGTGCGTGACTCTACAACTTAAATTGTGTCCAAGAGAGGCTTCTTCCAAACGAAGCTATTTTCTTGGGAGGTAGTTGACTCACTTCTTGAGGTGATAGCTGTACTCCTTCAAGGTACTTGAGCCTTTTGCAGAGCTGGGTTGGACATTGGCAGAGTAGATGTTCTGCGGTTTCAGTTGTATTATTGCAAAATCTGCATTGGTCGTCTTTTGCTTTGTCTATTGCCTTTAGGTAGTATTTTACCGGTCAATGTTCAGTGAGGACTAGGCGACAGTTAGAATATCTGCTCTGTATATGTCTAAGAGCTGTTCTGCTCTTTTCGCAGAGATGGTGATAAACCTTTTCGCCTGTCTTAGTCCTGGAGTGTCCCTCCAGTAGGACGACAGTTGGACTTTTTCCCATTTGTTTAGTTCTTCGGTGATGTGGCTCCTCATAAGGCCAGAGTAGGGCTCTGGTGTTCCAGCTCCTTCTTTCGCAAGGCAGTCTGTTTTTTGTTGCCTTCTATGCCTCTATGGCCAGGAACCCTTATTAAAGTGCCGAACATTAAAACATTAAAAAAATATATTTTTTTCCAGTTCCTTCACATCAAATCTGCCAGTCATAACCAAGGGTTTTTACAGAACCCACTTCGGAGTAAATTTCATGGTATCTTTCTTCAAATATGATGATAGGGTTTGCTATTAAAATTTTCTCCACTCTTCCGAAAGCTCTGTTCACTGGAAGAAAACTATGAGCTCGAACTGGATATGTCATCGTTATTGTTTCCTCTACATTTGTGTTTTAGCCAATATATTCAGGATTGAATAATATGTGAAGTTTTATTTTATCCCTCGCATCCATCACAGAATGATCTGACAAGTTTTATATTTACATTATAATTTAAAGTTCCAAGATGATGCAACAACGCTGAAGAACCGATTTAAAGAGCACCCCTTTCAGCTACATTTTCGCTCCAGGTATAAAATGTATAGGTATTGTAGAATGGATGGAACTCATGGATATTGAACTCATTTATAAAGACGTTTCGAAACATAATAATACAGACATGTAGAAAATGGTTCCAATAACTTTGTCAGGCTTAGAGGTTGGTTTACATCAGTCTGACAAGCATATAAGTTGCTCCGTTCTTTTATGATTCAGGATATCATTTGAAAAAAATTGTTGAAAGCAATGTATGGACCTCCCTACTTCACGTTCATCTTCTAAGTCTAGTAAGATAAATTGTGGTAAAGGGATATTATTTCCATCGTCGGAATCGTTTATCTTATTCTATTTGTACTTTAGCTTGCTTTTGTCCGTGGTTCCTTTGATGGGTTCATAATCGTCGTCGGAGTCACTATGATTTATGTCCTTGCTGTCACTAGGTGAACACGCCATAACTCAAAAACAAAAGACCCATTGAAGGTAAAATATAAAATTAACGCCCCTTGTTCCACATGAGGAACCATAACTATACGGTGATGCCCATTGTTCCATATTAGGAATTTTGAAGTTTTTTTAAAAGAATTGACCATTGTTCCATGTCTGGAACGTTGCTATTTTTTTTATTTAGAAACTAGGAACAGCAATAAAATTATCAGATCTAGTTGAGGACTTACCTGTATGTATTGGTTCAAAACAAAAAAAAAAGCTTGGACGGTACGTTACACGTAATAAACACAAACAAAATGATGATTATCTATATTTACCTCGATGTTTCTGGCACAGATGGCGCAATATATTCTATTTTCATACTTTGTTCGTTGATCCACTAACGGATCAGTGATCCAGTATGAAAAATTAAGAACAATTTTAAACAATTATATTTATTTTATTCTTCAGTGTTCAGTGTTTCAATTTACGAACATGAGAGGGTAAGAGGTTCACACTTAAATAAAAGAAGCGATTGTAGCTCACAACGAAAATATCATGGACAAATTTGAATAGTCCCTTAAAGACAAATACT
Source organism: Pissodes strobi (assembly GCA_016904865.1). NCBI lineage: Eukaryota > Metazoa > Arthropoda > Insecta > Coleoptera > Curculionidae > Pissodes > Pissodes strobi. The sequence continues at coordinate 180,100 of MU186427.1, forward strand.
GCTATTGATCAGATCCATCTTCAACTATTAGATGTAGAAAAGAAACATTGGTATGAGGATATTGAAAGAATAATTGCAATTATACATCATAATACAAATAAATTATTCGAATATAAAAATGGAATTTTTTTAAAGGCTGTGGAAATGATTTGAAAATTTTATCCGGTAATGCATTAACATGTTCGACGTATTCAACAGGTTCAAGATAAACATAAACATCTTGTACACTACTTAGAAGATCAAATTCAATTATTTATTTTATTTTATTTTATTATGTTCGGCACACACACAAAGGGAAAATCCTATACCACTCAACGAGGGGTGCGTGTGCGGAGAAGTCTTAAAGCACTGTAGGTTCTATAGTTTTCGGGAAAGACGTTACTCGATAGTCCATTGCAGAGCGAGGCAGCCCTCCAGACAAAGGAGTCCTGCAAGAGTGACGTCCTGAATCGTATGTTGATGAGCAGCTTGTGTCTGACGGCGCGGCGATTTCTGTTTAGCACAACTCTGGCCGGAATCATAAGTGCCAGCTCGGTCGAACACCTTCCGTAGTAGTATCGACAGTAAAAGATAGGTCCACCACTTTTCTTCGATGTTCAAGGCTATTAAGATCTTTAGTCAACTCTAGGTCATCCACAAGACGGACTGCCCTCTTCTGTATGGAATCTAATATCTTGAGCAAGTGTTTAAGTGCCGAGCACCACACATGGTAATAATATTCCAGAGATGGTCTTATCTGGACCTTATAGACCAGTAAGAGCTGGTGAGGAGTATACAACTTTTTTGCTCTACAGAGTGCTCCTAGCTTTTGTGCTGCT
>MU186427.1:195917-206469 GCA_016904865.1 Pissodes strobi
AAAAAAAAAATAGGCACACCACTGCTCAACCCAACGAATGCACGGAGTCCCGACTGCCACGACCGGCTGCAATACATAACGTGGGCAGTTGAAGGCAGATATAATGAAATTCCGACTAAGGCCCTCCGGATTGGCCTATGTATAGCGGCAGGGATTAAGGCCCGGTCTACACTAAACGAAATTGAGTGACATTTGTGATATATTACGATTATGAGTAACTAGCACCAGACTCGGACCAGTACGCGACTTACATTAAGTAACTATTGAGTATCTACTTTTATTGCATCTACTAAGGACAGTCACATAATCGATAATTTACCATTTGTTGATCCATGTTAAGAATTGTGAATTTATTAAATAAAAGAACTTTCTCTCCGAATTTTCTCCTTCTCATTAAAGCAAGTGTTTCTATATTAATTATTTATTTGATTATTCCTTTGAAGTCGACATTACGTAACGAACGCATAGTACCAGCAACTGTATAAATCTTCATATTATATGAGTACGAGATACGGTTAATAATATACGGTTACCGTTTAATACGATAACAAATCCTCGAACAGCTCAAGTCATTGAACTAAAGTTATAGGCTAGGTTCTTCTTTATATAGGTACCACTACCACAAGCATCATAAATATAGGTTATTGGAATTGATAGCTTATTTTGGAAGTTCAGCTTTCGATACATGGTCCACGTTCCCATTTACTCACACTTGTGGCATGAGTTTTTTATAAATTTTTGCTCCGGAATAGCGCTGTTGAAAAGATCACAAGATTCCCCATATATCTTGAGTTATTAGATATTCGGCCATTTTAATTGAATATTCGAATACTACTCGAATTATCACCCCGTATGCTCAAATAATCAAAATACTCCGAGATTAACTATTCGAATATTTTCTGTTATCAAAGTTGAATTCGATTTTTATCGCGTACCTCTTAAATGGCTTATGCAGTGACCGCCATAAATGAAGGAAAAGATATGACCAAATGGTCACATGACTTTAGGTCACTGCCAAATTTGTTTTTTTTAAAGAGGTCTATTTATTAATATATCGAAACGGGGTCCAGTTTTCGTCCATCAGGATCCTCATTTTACCCCGGTTACATGTCCTGAAAATTTCACCACTCTAGCTATACTGGAACATGCTTCATTAAAGTGTTTCACTTTGATTTCCGTTTCATTTGATTACCGTTTTATTTTTCGGACTAACTACCCTCCCTAACGAAGTTTCACTACAAAAACGGCTACGGACTACGGAATCATAATATAACGTAAAATATATATTTCGCTTTTATGAGCCATCTCTTCCACACCATAATATGGCTTAGATGGCCCACGCACTGAAAAGACAATTTCAAAACCTTGGAAGAGTTATCGTGGAACCAAAAATCACAGTGCATACACTGTTCGTTAAATTCATCAATGCTATCGCCTGATTCCTGCAGTACAACATCTGAGGCTTCATCTGAAGATGATTCACTCATCAGGTCCTTGGTATGTTTGCCTCTTTCTTTTCCATACTTTCCTTTAAATGTGGACATAATTGCTTTATTTCCTTTAGTATTAATAAATTTATTGGCGTATATGTTTGCTTTTTTTCTCTATTTCTATTCATGTTTATTTTTTTGCTTCTAAATTAGCTTTTTTCGGTTGGTATTGTTAAAATTGCAGCGACCTATTTACCTGACTCCTCTTACCCTAACCCAAACAAGAATTTGAAAACAAACAAAAGGACGAAAAAGAACAAGTAGAAGAGCTGATTGTACATAATTGAAGTAGTTTAAAAAAATAATGATGAAAAGTCCGACGAAGAAACATCAGATAGTTTTTTAAACAAAATAAATCCCATGTCTCAGCATATACTATTGATCCTTGACTTGATCAATAGTATATGCTGAGATATGGGATTTATTTTGTTTAAAAAAACTATCTGGTATTCCTTCGTCGGACTTTTCATCATTATTTTTTTACTACTTCCATGTACAGGCAGCTCTTCTACTTGCTCTTTATCGCCCTTTTGTTTGTTTTTCAATTCTGTTTTCCTCTTCATGCGCTTGAATTTCTGTTTACTTAGCTGCGGTTGGTTTATATGCAGACACAGCGTTTTCCACGGTCGCTGACTTTGTTCAGGTGCTTGCCAATAAAGGTCCAAATGCGAGTCTCCTATTTTTTTCTACTTAGATTAGATTTTATAAATCGAACCCAAATTTTTAAAAAAGGCTCTGTTCAGTGGCTGAAGAAACTGAGTCTCATGCCTCTGCAAGCAAAGGAGTATTAATTATGGAGTGTTCTATGGCATACCCGAACATTTCTACTCAGTTTTAGTGAGTTTCGGTTTTTCGAAGCACAACTTGATTTTCTAACTAACTCAGGAAGAAGTATTGATGTAAGATGTAACCTGATTTTGAATTCGTAAAGACGACAGATTCTAGGGGCATTTCGTCTTCTAGTGTCTTTGAAGATAGAAATGGGTGGTAGGAACTCTCCTTTTGCGTTGCAGCAGGCAATGACATCACAGTGTCTCCCTTTCCAGACCATGTACCAGCGACTATATTTTTCGATTCTTTGGTAACGATTACTTTTCCTGGCTTGTTGTTCGAATTGGGAGCTTCGGTTTTGGCTTCATAAACATTTTAAGTAAGTCTAGTCTTTTTATCTCTTTTAAATGAATGCTTTATGTATTATTGTTCAGGAAAACGTTTGGACCATAGGTCTAACATCAACAATTTTTGTTGTCTTTAATGTGCAGCTTCAATTGCTCATTTTGGATGCCCAATACGATTGATAGTACAGCTGGCCTTTACTCAAAATCAATTTTCTCCAACCGTCAAGTTGGGACTGGAACGCTAAAATGTCGGCTAACTGATCTTCCCATTTCTCCGATTCTTACAGACCCTACCGCTAAGGTCAGTTGACCCTTAGATCAATAGGCCTTTTGTTGAAGCACACTGCAAGAATAAATGATATAAGTTTTATTTTAATTTCAATTTGTATTTAATTTTCAACCCGTTGGGCCATTTATTCTAGATTTCTGTAGGTTAGAAATGTAATTCATGAAACGTATTTGGCACCTTAATCTACAAATAATGAGATACAGTGATTCGCAAAGTTAAATACGTATATATCACCTGTACCCTGCAAACCCGATAAAGTTTTAAAACTTGTTCCTACAAATTACGTAAATAGAAAAAAATATGTGCCTCACCTTTATAAGCACACAACTGAAGTGAAACTTCTGAAAGAGATATTAGGAATTGAGTTTTTCTTATGTTTTTTTCTCAACTTTTGCCCCCAGTGTCGACACTCTTTTTTAATTATTTTTTCCTATATTTTCAACTTTTTTTTGGCGAAAACCGCGTTTCTCTACCTTTTTTTTAATTATTTTTTTCCTTTATTTCGTTTTATAATACATTTATTAACTTTCCGAACAATTATTTTTCTTTCTTTTTATTAATTATTTTTTCTTATTTCGTCTTATCATACTTTTATTAACTTTCTGAATATTTTTTTACGTTTTTTCAATTTTTTCTAATTTTTTAAAAAAATTTTGTTTTTTTTTCATAAAGCATTTTTTTTTCTTCCCATTTTTGCCATCCCCGACCTCGTAGCTGGACTCCTTCGGTTTTTTTCGCCGAAAACCGCGTTTCTCAAACTTTCCCTTTTTTTTATTAATTTTTGTTTTCTTATTTCGTGTTATAATACTTTTATTAACTTCCCAAACAAATTTTTACGTTTTTAAATTTTTTTTTGATTAGCGTTTAATTTTTTCTGACTTTACTTATCTCGCTAAAGTTTCACTTCAAAAATTAAATGCAACGATAACTACACGACTACCGTAGGGATGTTCTGTATTCACTTGTCAGTTTAGAGATGGGCAAAATCAGCCACCTCACACCTCACAATGTTCAATTTGAACCGTTTTCAACATTAACTATCACAAAAATTATTTTCCTATCATTTCACTATGTATTCCTTCTCTATATATTTGATTGTTCTTTTTTTACTAAACTCTTTAGCAGCATTTTTTAAGTATTTTCTACATATGCTAATTTATAATGTGACGATTTGTATTTTTTACTTGTGACAGACGTCATGCCACGCCTTACTTAGCGTGCAGGAGAGTAGCCCAGGTTTAGGATCGCACTACGTCAAGTTGAGAAGAGATAATAAAGGAGACACATTGATAACAACAATAACAAGTTTATTTACAAACAAACTTAACAACGGTTAGAATGTATATTAATAAAGGCGGGTTTAAGTTTATAGATGAATTAAGAGTTTACACTATACCCAATTAATATTAATTGCATGTCTTCTCGAGGGAGGCTTGGTTCAAAGTTTTTCTACAGTGCGACGTCACTATTTTATTAATAAAGTTTATGTAAGCGGGGTTGTCATTTATTTATGTACTCGTTTTGATATTTATAAGGTAAGTCTTTCTGATTTAAGTTTATCACAAATTTCTAAGGCACTTGCACTACTTTTCAAAAACCCCCCAAAATCCCTTTACTGGAAATTTTGATACTTCACTAGTAGATTTGACTCTCTACTTTTTAGAATCCCCCGGGTGTCGTATACCTGTGCATATGTCCATCCAGGTTAAGGACCTGATCGCCCTGGACCTGTGGGATAGAACAACTAGAAGTGTACGCACGTATGCGCTGTACCCAGCTAGCCTTTATACATACATATATATATATATATATATTCGTATGAACATTACACATTGCTAAAATACATGTAATGTGAACAAATACACAAAGAGGGAAACATTGCATACACAGAGGGAAACATAGTATATCACAGCTGCAAGTTGCTAGCTCTCAACCAGTCAAGTGCGGTGGGGGTAAGATTGTGGATATCTTGTAGGCTGCCTTCAAACCGGGTGTCGGGGCACTCCAGCACCATATGGCTGATTGACTGTTCGACAGCGTTACATCTATCACATGATGGATCTTCGGCTGTACCTCAGAGCGTGAGGGACTTGTTGCAAATCCCATGCCCAGTCTTTATTCGGTTGAAGTTGCACCACTCCCTCCGCTTAACAGTGAAGCCTGCTACTTTTGATGTTGGGTCTTCTATAAGATCGGAATTTCTGACCTTTTGCTCTATCCACTGTGTGCGCCATAGTTCCTCCATTGAAAAATCGGTGAGCTGGTTAACCGTTCTCACTGGTGGTTGCCTTGACTTCAACCTCAGCTGTGGGTTGGCGAGTATTGTAGTGTCATCATGAATAGGTAGCATAGAATTATTAGCCATTTTTTCAGCTTGGGAAATAAGGGCAGATAGACACTGGGAGCAAGGCTGTTGGGGTAGTTCTTATGGTCCCAGCAATGACTCCCATTGACTGATTGAGTTAGTGGGATGGCTGTTGATTCATACGGGGGCACAATATTCTGCGGCGGAGTAGACTAAAGCAAGGGCACTGGTTCTTAAGATTTCAGCATTTGCTCCCCAAGAGGTATTGGCAAGTTTTTGGATAATATTTGACTTTAGCAGCGACGTTCTTCAGGTTCGAGAGTGACTCCCAGATATTTTGGGTATGGATTGTGTTTGAGTGGGATGCCTTCGAACTGGATATTAAGTACTAAATTCGCCTGTCTGTTGTTAAGGTGAAAAGCTGAAACTTCAGTTTTACTCAGACTTAGTTGGAGACCCCATGTTTTAAAATATTCATCGCCTGAAGGTCATTACCAAGCACATTTCCTGCAACCGTGAGACACGAGTTCTGTGTTGCCAGTGCTATATCATCCGCGAATATAAATTTGCGGGATGTAGTGAAGGGAATGTCAGATGTATAGACATTAAATGACAGAGGGGACAAGACGGATTCTTGGGGGAGACCATTTTGTAGGCTGCGAAATTTTTTTTCCCGTTTAGCATCACCTGTAATAGCCTGTCGCTCAGCAGTTCATTCATTAGTTGTAGAAATACCTTGCATGGTACGTATATAGTTTAATAAGTAAGCCCTCTTTCCACACAGTGTCGTAAGCGCAGGTCAGATCAATGAAAGCCACTGCTGTCTTCTGTTTGGTCTGGAATCAATAAATGTTGTCAAGGAGAGTACCTGATCACAGCAGCTCCTTCCAGGCATGAAACCAGCCTGTTCTATAGGTATGTTATCTTGTACCAATGGGCGAAGTCGGTTGTATAAAATTATTTCAAGGATCTTATAACAGACACTCAGCAAAGCAAATGGTCTATAGCTGCTGGGAAGGGCGGGATCTTTCCCCTGTTTAGCAATAGCTATAATTTTACATTTCTTAAACATGTTTGGGACCTTGCACTTATACATTATGTCACTGTAGAATTCCAGAAGCCAAGCACGAACTCCCGGACCAGTGTTCTTTACGAACTCTGGGAATATGTTATCAATTCCTGCTGCTTTTCGGCACTTTGTCTGTTGGAGTGCAGCATTTAGTTCTTCCGCAGTTACCGGGCTCATGATCGGCAAGGGCTGTTGTTGACTATTGCGGATTTCATTAAGTTGCTAGCACATTTCTCGTTTATGCTCTTTAGTAATTGTAGGTCTTGAAAGTTGTTTTATTCGTTTGCTTATGGAGTCTGGACCTGGGATTTCCCTCTGTGTCATTAATGCTTTGAGCCCGCTGTCTAATCTTCTCAGCAAGTTCCAGGCAGTTCGGCTGCTGTGTGTGAAATTCAGGTAACGTTTCTTTCCATCTAGATGTTCTGTTGTTGTTTAGCGATTCTAGGAGTTGTTCGCCTAAATTTATATTTTACAAAATGCTGTTGGCTGCATCATTAAGGATTAAAATCGCTCTCGTCGACCGCTCAAGTTGTTTATAATTAACTGTGAATATTTATATAACATTTGTCAAGTTCAAGTCCAAACTTAGGACAGGGTGATATTTAGTTAGTAGGTTTATGCTTTTTAGTAGTTCACAAAAACTATAGGAAAGTTTTTGAATATATATTTCTTTTGGAAAACATACGTTTTGTTTTAGATATCTTCACACAAGAAATCCAAAGTGGTTCGGTAGGAAGATGCCAAGGAAGCAGAGAATATCATTTCCTAAACAAATTCCTCAAAATCATTTTAATTTTTGTAATTAAAAGAGTTGGAAATGCTAGCAGTTTTAGTCTAGGTACTTAAGACTCGTGCAAAAAAATTATGAATGGTGTACTTAGAAATCAGAAAATAGCCCCCTCCCCAAGAGGAGTGTTTTTCTTTTCCTCTTCATTTTGACAATCAGCTAAAATAATTGATTAAAACTTTTCATTTGTAGTAAGTATTTTAAATTTAAGCGTGGTTAGTTATATAGGGATTTCTCAAAAAATTCGAAATAATGGAAGTATCTAAGAATTTCACTGAAGTTCGGCATACAGACGTAAAAACTCTGAAGTTCGGCATATAGATGTAAAAACTCAGTCGAAACTCATTTTCTTCATAAAATATTTCGATATTTTAAGAAATAGAGCTACTTTTGACCGATTCCCTTAAAAAAATCAACTAGATTTAAGGAAAAAATATATGCACAGCGTGTTCCTATTACAAACTATTTTAACGAGTGGAAAACTTCGCGAAAATCGTTTATCAGCTGATGATTTCTTTTGAGGATTCTTGAAACTTTCGATATTTTAAGCTGTAAAACAATGCTTGGCAACACCGTTTGGGAACCTTTGTAATTACCCGCTGAGCGGCTTTGGCTAAAGTTATCGCTTTAATAGTTGATTTATTAATGAAATAAATAAGGTTCCTAAGTATAAAATCGGTAAATTGGATCGGATTCAATATACCTCATAATGCTTTGAGCAATCGCCAGTGTTATAGACGTTTATTTTTGAAGTGAAACTTCTTTAGCGAGGGTAAAGTCAGAAAAATAAAACTCTTATCATAGTGAAACGCTTATCAAAGTTGAAACGGTTATCAAAGTGAAATGCCCCTTTAATTAAGCACGTTCCAGTATAGCTAGAGGGTTAAAATTTTCAGAACATGTAGTCGGGGTAAAATGAGGATCCTGGACGAAAGCTGATGGACCCCCCACCTTTCGGCCAGGAGAGAGGTGAGAAAAAAAACTAAAATAATTAATTTCGGTAGAACGAGAAGAGAAGAGAGAGGGATCGAAATTTTTATGGTAGGTGCGCCTCATGGGGGACTACCTTTGACCATATGGGACTACCTTTGACCATATGGGACGACCGAGGCTCTAATTTAAGGGGGGATTTTGGGGAAGAACCGTTTTTTGCCGATATCTCTGCAACGGAGCCTTAATAAAAGTATTATAAAACGAAATAAGAAAAATAAATTAATAAAAAAAAGTTAAAAAACGTTAGTTACGAGGTCAGAGATGGCATAAATGGGAAGAAAAAAATGCTTAAAAAATGGGAATTAATGGAAAAAAACGTAACAAATTTTTCGGAAAGTTAATAAAAGTAGGATTGATAAAAACATTATCAAAAAAAACAAAAGCTGTTCGGACAGTTAACAAAAGTATTAAAAAAACAAATCAAAAAGAAGAATTAATTAAAAAAAAAGAAGAAATTGTTCGAAATAAAAAAATAATAAATAAACAATTAAAGAAACGCGGTTTTCGGCGAAAAACAAGTTGAAAAGGAGGAAAAAAAAGTGTCGAAACCGGAGGCAAAAGTTGAAAAAAAAACGCTTAAAAACTCAATTACTAATATCTCTTTCAGAAGTTTCATTCAGTTTTGTGCTTATATACGTGAGGCACATAATTTTTTTAAAAATTAAAACAGTACGAGTAATTTTTGCTTAGTTTTAATTTTGCTTGATCAAAAAACATAGTTGTGCATAGGCAGCGGCGACGCGTCGGAGAGCATGGGTGGGCCCTAATCTAAACATATTTTTTTTGTTATAATTGGGTTCCCCCACATTCGAAAACCATTGCTAGTTGACTCTTGAATCCGTTTACGTATATACGAAACAAAAGCAAAAACCGATTATAATTAACAAATTTATTTTTTTTTTACAATTTCAAATTCAAACCTTACTTAGGTATTTATTTGTAAAACCTATATTGTGGTCTCCTAATTAATTGGCAGAGTCCTGAATCAAGCAGTGTTTGAGCGAATCGACATATCCGGAAAAAAACGCGTAAAAAAATACTACTAGCTGTTGATTTGATGGCGATTATAGATCCCTGGAAGCCCATTTTCACGAAAAGATGACGTTGTCAGCTTGCCAACATCTTCATGACACAAAATTAAATACTTAAATATATAATATATGTTGTGTGCAATATTTGGATTTTTCTTTTTTCTTATTTGATTTTGGTCAACCTTGACTGGCATTAATTTTTGCTTCACTTACAACTTACAACAAAAAAATCAGCTATGAAAAAATAGTCACGTGACTTGCCACCTGTAAAAAGTTATATTCTTAACAAAAATAATAACAAATGGCATTCTTCGACGGGATGTTATAAAAAATTCTAGTTACAGATTTTTATTGATAATTCTTTAGAATTTCAAAAGGATGGGAATAGTTTTAATCAGATAATAAGAAAGGCAATTTACAAGGAAAACACCTATAATGAAACCCGTAATCGATAAATCTAAGTGGTCAAAGGTATTTCGGCTTTTAAAAAAATAATTACCTACTCTTTATTTATTCTGTATAATGTTAAGTTAAAAACCAGGGAGGAAGTGCATCATCATCTGCTTTCATACTTCTTTTTGTATTTTAAATCTATCAGCCTTGCGGATGTTTTATTCTAACAGTACTTGCTGTGGATTAGTACAAAATCAATGCGACACACGTCTAATGCGTCTTTAGTAATTTTTATTATTCTACTACTTTACTTGTTCAAACGCCTTTTCGAATTTCACAAATATCAGCGGCAGAGATTTTGTAATATTCCATGCACTTTTCAACCAGGCCAGAATATGGTGGTTTGTTCCAAACCCTGATGCGTGTTCTTTTGAAGGCTATAATTCAAGTTGTATGTTTATGTTAGCCATATGGTAAGTATGCATTTTCGTAATTAATTTGTAGGGTATAATGACAAGTGGCATATTCCCATCATGATGATGTTATTAATTCTAAAAGACTTTTGTTGACTAGAACTAAAGGCTTTAATGATATTTTTTCTCCCTTCATCAATTGCTTCAGTGACAATTTCATCATCGCGTCGGCGTCGCGTCGCCTGGCGCTTTATTGTTTTACAACTGATTTATGACTGCTGTGAATTCTTCCTCGGATATTTCCCGGATTTCTTTGGATCCTCGGTTTAGAACTTTCGAAGCATAAATACGTAGACCTGTAGGGTTCTTTTTATAGTAACGGCCGGCGTTACGTGAATTTTACATTGCCATATTTTACTATGGGCTCTCTAAGCATTCCAAATAAAAATACATTCTGGAATCCCTAGACCATTAATGAGTCAAGCAACCAAACAGTTTTCTACTTAAATTTACTCCTATTAAGAAACCATCTGGTTTCCACAAGATGATGTATCGCCATAGAAATAGTGGGATGAGAGGATTGCTATACTCTATTTCGAAATGATGCGAAGTAATAAATCATTTTCTGATGGCTGATACATAGGCGTACATAATTACGTACATA
>MU186428.1:6291-68535 GCA_016904865.1 Pissodes strobi
TCATATTTATAACGCCAATACCATCTGAAAAACGATAAAAAAAATTAAAGTTCGTATTTAAAAAAAGAAAGTTGATGATGATCCCTTAAAGACGAAACGTCGGATTTCAAACTGGATATCATCATTGGGTAGAGCGGAAAAAGTGGCAATGCAAAAGTAAAATTAAATTTGAAATCTGTTTTTAAATGAGCCCAGGAAAAAAATAAAACTATTTTTCAAATTTTGGTTTGTGGATATCTCCGTAAATACTGGGAATTTTAAAACTTTTTAAACGGCATATTGTTAGGCACCTAAATGCGCAGTTTTGCCTTAATTTGACCGATACTGTATCTCTTACGGTTTTCGAGTTCCTCATACATAGACACTAATTCGAGCCACCCTGTACAGTGTGGCTCGAATTCGAGTCTATGTATGGGGAACTCGAGAACCGTAAAGAGATACAGTGTCGGTGAAATTAGGGCAAAATTGCGTATTTAGGTGCCTAGCAATATGTCGTTTAGGAAGTTTTAAAAATCCTAGTATTTCCGGAGATATGAAAAAAAAAACGGAAATATTGAAAAATCGTTTAATTTTTTTCGTCTTCAAGGGATCATTAACTGTCTTTTTTTTAAATACAAACTTTTTATTTTCGTCTTTCAGATGATGTTAGCGTTATAAATATGAATATGTTTTTAATTTTTTTTAATGTTTTTAAAATTTTATTTTATTTTTTTTTATTTTTTTATTTTGCTTTGAGGTAAAAATAAATGAACCTGTTTATTTCATTTTATTATTTTTTATTTGTATTGAAAAAAAGGTTTTAATTTTCCAGTTAACACAAAAAACAAAATAAAATATTTTTATAGAATTACACAAAGCAAAATAAGTAATTTGAAAAAAAAAATTAAAATTAAAAATGTATAAAAAAAAAATAAAAACACTTTTTCATATTAATAACGCCAATATCATCTGAAAAACGATAAAAAAAATAAATTTCATATTTAAAAAAAGGAAGTTGAAGATGACCCCTTGAAGACGAAACGTCGGATTCCAACCTAGATACCACCATTGAATATAGAGAGAAAAGTGGCAATTTAAAACTTTCTAATGACATATTGTTAGGCACCTAAATGCGCAATTTTGCCTTAATTTGACCGATACTGTATCTCCATACATAGACTCGAATTCGAGATTTTCAGAGTACCTAATTCAAAGATTTTACTTTTATTGTTTGATTTGTCCATTCAACTATAGAGTTAATCATAACTTCATCTATGCATTGAATCTAACACTCAATAGGCATTTTAGCATATTTAACAATATGTTTGGGTTCCGGTAAATGAATATAATATTTTCTCGCCGTGTTCGCTAATTTCAATTTCCAGGTTTTTTCGGCCCATTTAGTCTTTTTATCCGCTCCTCATAAATATTCTTTTGCGTTCACCTCAGGTTCTCGTTTCTCTGTTACATCATCTTATCCCTTGTTCGCTCTCCGAATCTGCTCAACGCTCACTGACGTGTAGTTGATGTTGATGATGATACCTTAAAGACGAAACGTCGGATTTCAAACTGGATATCATCATTGGGTAGAGCGGAAAAAGTGGCAATGCAAAAGTGAAATTACATTTGAAATCTGTCTTTAAATAAGCCCAGGAAAAAAATAAAACTATTTTTCAATTTTTCGTTTTTTTCTGGATATCTCCGTAAATACTCGGAATTTTAAAACTTTCTAAACGGCATATTGTTAGGCACCTAAATGCGCAACTTTGCCTTAATTTGACCGATACTGTATCTCTTTTCGAGTTCCTCATACATAGACACGAATTCGAGCCACTCTGTACAGTGTGGCTCGAATTCGAGTCTATGTATGGGGAACTTGAGAACCGTAAAGATTCAAATTTTTCAGGCCCGGCCTGTCCTAACTCGGATACGAGAATCAGTCACTATAGCCAAGCCCGAGTATACGCGGCCCGAGTTTATAAATTATTAGGCCCGGCCCAATTCGATTATAAACAACACTTTTAAAGGTAACTTTTCTTGCATCCGAAATGCGACGATCCGATGATCCGAAAGTGTTTCTATTGGTTGAATTGATTTCGCGCCAATTTTCATTCGAAAATTTTAAAATTTCATCCGATCGTCAGAAGAGTTAAAATATTTTTAACTCTCTCCGATAATCGTATGTTTTTTAACTTAAATTTTTCATCTTTTTTGTTTTAATACGTAAAGTGCACAAAATATCCCCATATGTTGTGGTAAAGTGTTAAAATGAATATCAACGAAACTATTCGGATACATTATATTTTGAAAACTAATAATATACAGTCCGTTTCATGGTTCTAGAGCTATGACGTCTGGAGAGGCAGAGGGGAGAATTGCGCATAACAACTTCGCTAACGCTTGATATCATAGGCGGGCATAGTGGTTATTTTTATATATACGATTAAAAATTATTTTCTATGCTTGTGAATTGCGTTTGATTTTGCGTGTATATTTTTCATAAAACAGCTTGAATTTTATAAATTTCGAAATTTGCCCACTATGGGGGTGGTTCAGTGTGGTTTAATGTTGGTGAAAAAATTATAATTTTTAAAAAGCTTCTTAACGCAATACATTTTATTTATAAAATTTGGTGACCTAAATAAATATCTAATGGTACATGTTTTAATTGTACGAAATGGACTTTAATTTCACCAGTGGCGTCGGCAAGAAATTTTACCCTTAAATTTTTTATTGTATTATTAAAATCTCTTTTTTATAGCATATGTGTTGACCATATATTTAAACATGTTTTGAGATTGAAAAAATTAAATTCTAAGGAATTAATTTTTAAAAAATTATTAATTAAAATATAAGGAACCTTTAAATTATAAGGAAACTGTGAGGGATGTTCTGGGTGATAATAAATATAACGTGATATTTCTTAAAATTGAGTATATGGCACTGCTTGGATGGCCAATAAAGCATTTTTACTGTGGTAAGGTGTGTAGGAAAATGCTTTTTTCTACTACCGTGCGTAAAATACTCACTTTACACACTCTCTAAGATTCGTAAAATAGGCCTTTTTAATGTGCAGTGCGTAAAGAAAAGCTGACATATTTTTTGACGTTTAGTGCAGTGCGTAAAATAATATATTTTACGCACTAGTGCGTAAAATAATTTATTTTACGCACTAGTGCGTAAAGTAATATAACATTATTTTTATTTTTTCATATATTTTTCGATAGTAGAAAAAATTTTGTATGCTACTTATGTGTAAAGTACCCTTTTTTTATTCATGGGATTGTCGCATGAGCCGTAGATTCACTTTACACACTTGTTGCATAAATAACTATTTTACCACCTAATATATTAAAAAATGTCGGATTAAAAAAAAAGAACTAAAAATAGGTGAATTAATTTAGTAAACAATAATGGCATCCACGAACCTAAATGACGACACGAAAATGAGAATGGTAAAGCATATTTTTTTAACAAATAAGAAAAATTGTGGGTGCTTAAGACCACACGATAGAAGTGAAAACTTCATCACGCGGGGTCATCGTTTGTCGGAATTTCGATCTGAGTCTTCGTTGCAGAGATACGGGCGAAAAACGATTTTCCCCCAAAATCCCCCCTTAAATTAGAGCCACCTCACTCGTACGGGGCGCACCTACCACAAAAATTTTGACTCCGTACCTCTTACCGTTCTCCAGAAATTAATTATTTAAATTTTCCTTCTCCCCCCTCCCCTGGTCAAACGGGGTGGGGGGAGGGGTTACGGGGTCCCGTTTTCGACCAGGATCTTTTCTTACCCCGGCTGCATCCCCTGAAAATTTCGGCCCTCTACCTATACGGGAACATGACATACATATCCTAGCGTGACGGCTCCGAGCGTGACGCGTAACTCGTGACGGCTTTACTGAATTCAATACCCATAAAGAAACGCAAAACGCGCCTAAAGAAGTTTTCACTTCAAGAAAGAACTTGTGTGTGCTTAAGACCACACGCTATATAGAAGTGAAAACTTCAATAATAGAATGAAGGCGTTACATACATATCCGAGCGTGACAGCTTCTGGCGTAACGCGTGACGGTTCAATCTCATTCAACACCCGCAAAATAATTAATATTATGAAAGCGTTACATACATATCAGAGGGTGACGGCTCCGAGCGTGACACGTGACGGCTCAACTTAATTCAATACCCAGGAAAAAACGCAAAACGCGCCTAAAGAAGTTTTCACTTCAATAATTTTTCAAAGGTAGGTATGTTTTGATTTAGAGACGGTTTCTTTTGGTCACACAGTATATGTATAATAAGTCAGGGTTATTTCAAGTAATTTCTTCAAAACGTTATTACAATAATTTTAATATATAACATGGAATTTTCAGACAAAAATATTTTTTCTACAGCCGCGTGCTTAAATTTATTCATATTTAGCACCTTTTTGCTACACCGCTGAATAAAACCTTCAACGAACAAAGAAACGTTTTGCATACAAATAAAGAAACGTTGCCAAGCAACGCGACGGTCGCCGTTGCCGAGCAACGTGACCATCGCCGTCGCGTTGTTGGTGGGATTCTAATCGCCCAGTCATTTTCGCTATTTTAATACATACGGGAAGTATGGCTCGGTTCGAAACGTTCCACATTACTGACCTTTGAGTGATCTGAGTGTTGACGGATTTCGGAAATAAAATGGATTTTTAATGATATATGGTTTATTAAATGGATAAAATGTTAATATTTGATGCTAAAAAATGCTAATTATGTTATCATTATATTTTTATGTTATGGTTAGAATATTATTGGATTTAAAGAATACTATTCTCCATATTATTTCAAAGTGAAAGGCGATTTTATTGCAATTTTTATATATTAATATTGTTAATAATGACAACGCCGCAATAGCGAAATTTCTCCTCTGCCTCCCCAGTCGTCGTAGCTCTAGAACCATGCAACGGACTTTACTAATTTTACCCTATCTGGTTCTATGGAGAATGAGGAATAAACACAAAAAGCGAAGGAAGAGAGTTTGGGTGAGAGATATTTTTCAAATTAGAAAAAAACAAAGGCGCTTTTCACAATTTTCAAATTCGTCACTACTTGTAGCAAACAATAGTATATTATTTTATATGGAGGAAAAGTAACTTTTCCTCCAAATAAAATATGCTGTGTTTTCTTCAAATGTCGACAAATTAATGCAAAAACGTCTCTTTTTAATAGTAATAATAATTATTATTAAGGCTAAGTGGGTTCGCAAGGCGGCTTAGACCGGTGCGGTGTCGGTGAACAGGTTGTTGCTATAGTAATGTAACATAAAGCTGTCAGTGGACACTGTCAACAATAATTATATTTTTAAAATTGCGTCTTCGATTGCATTTTAATTCCGTATTGATAAGCAGTTATTGAGTAAGTTCGATTAAATAATAGCCAATTTGTTCCTAAATTAGTGATTTTTAAAAATGCAGTCACAAATTGAGTGATAAATACAAATTTTAGTATAATAACTCTTGAGTTGTTGACGCTTATTTTGCTGTTTGTTTGTATTGTATCTATGTTGCTATGACAACACTTTTACCTCCGCCGGCGGAAAAGTGAAAAGTAAAGCTCCGGCGGAGGAAAAACGAAACTTCACGGCCGCCTACACAGTCGAGTAATGACGGATTTACTGACGTTTGAAGAAAAAACTTTTTTATGGTTAGATACAGTGTCAGTACAGAGGTTAGAATTTTCGTGTCATCGGACATCGTATGTATGAAAATAGATACAATTCAAATAATTTTGACCAATGGAAGATGTTTATTTGTACCAATAGCACAAATTACCTAGAACAGATGCGAATCATTTAATGTTTTTCCTATACTGCGTTTTCGTGACCTTGGCCACTTGCCACTTCCCGTTCGAGCCCCGAGCGCGGCGATAGGGTTGAAAAAATTTGTTGCACCAGCTACATAGTTTAACCGGCCGTAAAATGTGATGAAGTTGTTTTGCTTCATCGGTTTTGATTTGTCTAAAACAATTATTCTAAATATAACTATTGCTTATTTTAGAGTCTATTAAAGCATGTGAATAACGTATACATCGATATTTAAATGTATCTGCATTTTTTACATTAATGACTACTGCGACAATCATTTTTTCTAGTTATTTGCTCAAAACAAAATGAGTGAAACCACTTCTAGCAACTTTCACATTGAAGGTTGTGAAAACGAAAGTCACTTTTAGCCATATAATGTTTTAATTCACCGAAAAAATTAAAGATGGGATACTATATTAATTTTCCTATGGGTTTTCCTTTTTTACATTTTTAAGGTTTCTGTTTGCATATTTTATTGTGTAAAATAGTCTTAACCTAATAAATAACTTAATTAAATAAATAAAGGGAAGCCCGAACATGGATGTTTAAAGGTATAGACTTTATTTTTTGAAAATAAGTTTTGATAACGTTTATATCTACAGATATTTTATCAAACCCATTTACAAATATTTTTTTTCTTCAAACGTCAGTAAATCCGTCATTACTCGACTGTGTAAGCGGCCGTGAAGTTTCGTTTTTCCTCCGCCGGAGCTTTACTTTTCACTTTTCCGCCGGCGGAGGTAAAAGTGTTGTCATAGCAACATAGATACAATACAAACAGACAACAAAATAAGCGTCAACAACGCAAGATTTATTAAACTACAATTTGTATTTATCACTCAATTTGTGACTGCATTTCTAAAAATCACTAATTTAGGAATAAATTGGTTATTATTTAATCGAACTTACTCAATAACTGCTTATCAATACGGAATTAAAACGCAATCGGAGATGCAATCTTAAAGAATTAATTATTGTTGACAGTGTCCACTGACAGCTTTATGTTACATTATATTCACCGACACCGGTCTAAGCAAGGCCACCTACGACCGTGGTCTAAGCCGCCTTGCGAACCCATTTATCTTTAATAATAATTAGATATTATTACTATTAAAAAGAGATGTTTATGCATTAATTTGTCGAAATTTGAAGAAAAAACAGCATATTTTATTTGGAGGAAAAGTTACTTTTCATGGCTTGCTCTCTATTACCAGCCTCACTCCGTTCGGATGTTAAACACGAGCGCGCCATCAAAAGTATCACTTTTCCTCCATATAAAATAATATACTATTCTAGTTTAGAAACAAAATATATGAAGCCGTCCTTGGGTGACTTCTAAAATCATTGTTTTCAGAGTGAATACGCGCTTTCAAATATGTGAATGAGCATGACCTGTCTAAAGTTTTTACTGCATTGGAAAAATGAAGACAAAGGTGCCATTCATGAATTTTTACCCCCCCCCAAGAGATAACCACACACATAATTGAAAGTATAATAACAGCGTCGATAAGCATAATCTGGAAGACTAATAGCTGCTTCTAAATTTGGAATATTTTCGTACCTTTCATCTAAAATCGGATTGGTATCTCGTAGTTAGGATAGGAGAACGTCTAAATCGTCTTCACAATTCATATGATGTGAATGCAAAAAGTGTTGGCAATATAGTCTCCTATATGCCCTTTCAAACTGAATCTAAGTAGGGTTTACACAATTGCCACTTTGTGTCCTCTAAACAGTCTTGAAAATTACTAAATTAAATAAACGAACAAAACCAAGAAGAAAACTATCAAAATATTATTGTCTAGAACGCTTAGCAACGCAAAAACATATAGCCACGAACTATTTAGCTCGAGTACACATAGAGCGTCTAACTATATAAGTAGGCGCCAGCCATCTTATGAAGCAGGAAAACTTCGTCTCCCGCGTAATCGGTAGCTTTCGCATCTGTTCTAAGTAATCTGTGCCAATAGGGATAAATTCGGATAATCGTACCGTCGGATATCGGATGCATGAAAATCCACCTTAAGCCGTTATATAGACACTCACCATAGACCAGTGTTGCTAGATGTAGAATAGGGAATTAATGTCGCAACCGTTAAAATGTATCGTATTTTATTGTACGCAATATCATTATCGTTTCATTTCGGATCGAAAATTTACTCGATTAAATATATTGATGTCGAAGTATAGTATTTTGCGTCCTATATTAGTTTTTAAGCTTTATTATAGTATTTTACAACGAAGTATAGTATACTACAATATATCATTGAATAATTGACAACCCTGGGCATACAGTTAAGCTGTGGCCATACTTTTATTTAAAAATATTTCTTTGATGTCCTAGGAACTGAGAATTGGCCTTAAGCCCCTCAGTGACTTAGGCCGGCTCGGCCTGGCCCGGTTCGGTTTTAAAATACAAAAGTCTGGCTCGACCCGGAGCGTCCGTCGGACCGGGCGGGTCATTATCTTGTTGTAGGACTCAGAGACAATAGAATCTTTATCTTTATCAGGAATTGAGTAAAAAATTTCCCATAATTTTAGTAATTTTTCATATATTTTTTTATATGTCCAGGAGTTGACTTTAAGATTTATATTTTCGTGGCATACAGGATCGGTCAAATTAGGAACAAAGCGCCGTTATTACCTAATATGGGAGTCCGGAGAAAACATGCAAAAACAGGACAATCCCGGAAAAACGGGACGCCTGACAACCCCTGTTTAAAATTTTAAGAAAGTTAAGACTATGCCCACAATATACAAGTTCAAACAAGAATTTTTCTTTAAATCAAACTTTAAAAGACTGTAGAGTGATGGAGACGTAAAACTTCTTATTTAATGGTTTAATTGACAAGTCATATCTATTGTTAATATTTTCAAAGTTGATTTTTTTTTACTTTCCATGTATCTACGTAACAAAAGTTTAAATCTGAAATGACCAAAATGGCATGAAGTAAGTGAAAACACCAAAACTCAAATGAATGACAGCTGATATATTACGCTCTAGGATACCTTCAATAAGTTTCCGTATGTAAATTTGGCAAATTTGCCGCTACTCTTCATATTAAGCGCCAGGTTTCCAGGAGCAGATAGGTATAAGAGACCGCATCTCCCTGTCCATTGCTCAGTGTATCCCAAACATATTCTATTGAGTTTTAATCGAGACTGAGTGAGGGCCAATTCATTTTTCGGAATTCGACCTCATCTAAGTATTCTCGTCTCGCAACCAACATGAGATCGAGCATTATCGTCCATCTTTGATAAACGGTCTAAAGGGAACCCATGTGTGGCTCTAAAACATCTCGTGTACCACCTATATCTATCGGCTGTTGTAGCTCCCCCATTGAACATTATTCAAAGGTTGTGTGGAACGATTATTTTGTCTGTAAGTGTAGTAACATTTGAACATAATACATAAAGTGTTTTATAATATATCAATTAAATTGGGACCCTGGGAAACCATTTCTAATCATATTTTGTAATCAACATTAGAATGATTTACAGAATTGTTTAACCAGTTTGACTAGAATAATTTCCTCTAACTAATTTCTAACAAGTGCTTTATAGCCATCCATGAGCATATAAAATATAAAATACATTGTTTGTAGGCTGAGAATACATTTATTTGTCTGTGTCTAACGCAACCCAAAAAAGAATGAAATAAATATAGGATTCCACCCACAATAGAATAATCTCAAACGTTCGAAAACCAAACACCATTAACCTCTATAAATTAAGGTATTTCCATCCTAAGTAGTTTTAATTTATTCGTATACTTTCAGAAATGTCGCTTGTTGTGACCGTTATAGACCGAGAGTCCCAGAGTCATGAGGTATTAAGCCTTTTCTTCAATAGTCTCTAGTTTTTTGTAGTAACGCTCTGTAATAGGACATCTCAGGTCGAAAAGTATAGAATATCGAATTTGGCTTTTTACCACTATTTGACTTCAAATATTAAAGTACCATGCAAAAATCAACTAACCCAAGGCATGAACAAAATCAATTTGGGTACTTTCCAATTTCGATATTTTGCAGTTTCCATACTTATTTTGTACAGGGTGGCTCGAATTCGAGTCTATATATGGGGATCTCGAAAACCGTAACGGATACAGGATCGGTCAAATTAGGAAAAAAATCGCGCATTTAGGTGTCTAACAATATGCTGTTGAGAAAGTTTTAAAATCCCGAGTATTTCCGGGCGATATCCGAAAAAAAAATGTTGAAAAACCTAGGCTTATTTAAAAATGGATTCCGAATGGAATTTGGAACCTTTGCATTGCATTTTTTTCCGCTCTAGGTGGTATCCAGTTTGCAATTCGACGTTTCGTCTTCAAGGGGTCGTCATCAACTTTCTTTTTTTATATACGAACTTTATTGTTTTGATCATTTTTCAGATGATATTGGCCATATTGATATGAATAATATGTGCTTTTATTCTTTTATTATTATTTTTTTGAAATAACTTATTTTGCTTTGGCGTAATTTTAGATAGTTTTTTGAAATTTTTATATTCTATGAAAATATTTTATTTCGTTTTTTGTGTTAAAAATAAAATAAAAATAAAAAATACTAAAATGAAATAAACGGGTTCGTTTATTTTTTACCCTAAACAAAATAAAGAATAAAAAACAAAATAAGAAAAGAAATAACAAAAATTAAATGCACATATTCATACTAATAACGCCAATATCATCCGAAAAACTATAACGCCAATATATCATCTGAAAATCGAAAAAATTAAAGTTCGTATTTAAATGAAAAAAGTTGATGACCCCTTGAAGACAAAACGTTAGATTGCAAACTGGATACCACCATTGGATAGAGCGGAAAAAGTGGCAATGCAAAAATGCAATTATTCCATTTGAAATACGGTTTTAAATAAGCTCAAGAAAAAAAAAAGATTTTCAATAAAAGTAAAAGTGGTGTTTATATTTTAAGCATGGTTGTTAGACTTCGCATGCTACAGTATTACTAAGCTTACAAAAACATATATTTTTTTAGATTATCTCAGTAGAGATTACCAAGACTTATTGAAACAGGATTTTCAAATCTATATATCGTGTTTTAGCATCATTACTTTCTTCATTAAAGCAGCTGTGAAGTTACGTAAGCTTTTCTCTTCTATGTTATAAAAAACACATTGTTTCATACTTAAAAAAATAAATTGTTAATTTTTGACTTATCCTATATTTACATATTTCAAGTCACTTTCTAAATAGTTCTTTTAAAATCTTCAAATACTATACGCTTACTATGCAAAATCCAAGTAATAAAACTAACTCAAGGCACGCCAACAATCAAGAAAGAAAATATTAAAAAAATGCTTATATTCGTTTTTTTGCAATTTTGATATTTTGTGTTTTCCTTATTTTTTGATTTTGATGTTTTGTAAATTCGAGATTTTTAAATTCCGGTATTTTGCAGTTTCGGTATTTTGTACTTTCCATATTTTGAACTTTGATGAAATAAGCAGATAATAAGCATTACAAAAAATATGCGGATTGTAGGTATGTTTTTCTAAATTTGTAGACTCTTAGAAATTTTGCTGCTTCTTCTAGAGTCCAACTCTGGCTAAGGGCCGGCATGCACATTCTTGTTCAAACTGCCGATTTTTTATCAATTTCTATTACCACCTTTCCGAACTAAATCACTAAATATTTGTTTGATGAGCCCCGAAAACAATAAATTTTGACTAGCATCGATCCATTTGTTCTCGGACTAGTAATGCATTCAAATGCTGGAAATGTAAACACACAGTCAAACACTTCTATTTCCCATACATTCGTAACACAAGGAAAGCGTTGAACAGTGAATAATTGATTCAACCATTAAACACAATTTGATTGCTGTACCTTTGAATAACGCCCATCAAATTTCCTAAAATAACTTTCTATTTCTTGTTGCAATCATTATTCAAAATATTACCTAGGGCGGTTTGCATACGCTGAATTATAAATGTAAGGTTAATTTATATAAATAAACCATAAGCTTAACCTGTAGAGCTTTCAGAACGGGGTGAATTTGATCGTTCAAAATGAATTTTACATTACATAATATATTTAAGGGGTACTTTACATATAACTAATTTATGCCATATTATGACATCTCGTCAAATAATTAAAGATGTCCTCATTCGAATATTCTGCTCTGGGGCGAAGAAGGGAATTATTGTTGAACATCCCGTCTTTTGTTTCAAACGAAAACTATTTTTCCACGTAGTGTTGATCACAACCCATCCGTTATTTTTTATTTGTGGACATATCCACAAAAGCGCTATACATTAAGTATATATCCGATATTGTCAAATAATTATCATTATGAGAATAGTCCTACATTATTTTGTAATGGTTCGTCTGATCCATATTTGTTTCTTGATTCATTTAATCCATCAGTAAGATATTTAGTTTTAATACCGTTCTTACTAAAGTTTATGAGTATTATTACTATTTACACACTCTCACTTCAAATGAGATGAGCAGATAACCTAAAAAGACGTGCTGCCTGGATGGACGAATGTACCATATAACAGGGAAGTGTGAACCTTAAATAATTCTAAAAATAGTTAATGATATCAATCACACAGAGGGTCACAGGCCGTTTTTTCTAGCGTATATCAATGCGTAAATCACCCTCTAATTCGTCACCCTTCATGTGGTTCCGAACGCATTCGTGGGTAATAACGGGAAAACCCTCGTAGATTTTCGGTTGATCTGGCTTCGACGTTCTCTCGATCGAGAAATTTAAATAAATCCGCGCTGCGAAACGATTCGAACAAATTGAATTTAGCGCGTGAAGATAAAGTCGATGGTAAAAGGCCCTGTTTCCGGCTTCGTAGCATACTGTTTTGGGATTGGATGGAGGGATTGAGCTTCGCACGCATTTATTTTTAATTGTCTTTGAATAATAGGGAATTCTATTAACTGAAGTGGCTTAATGACAATGCGCTTTTGGCTACTCTGGGTAGTTTTTTGGAGGATGCCTATGCATCGAAATACTACGTTTTTATCGTTTAAATCCCTTGGATGAATTATTGAGGGGAACATGTGATTAACCGTGCTGGATATTCATTGGTTGAGCGAGTTTCCGAGCCTGCTTCTTGAATTGTCAGTTTACTGGCGTCACTCTCTCTGCGATCTTTGTGAGTCAAGCAGTTATATTGGCCGCCAGGGCATTTTAACAGTTTCAGTCGTTAGTTGTTCCTTATCTTTTCTTAAGTGTTGGTGTCTGAAACTACCCTTTGTGGGATTTGAGTGCTGCTTTTTGCAAGGTGAGTTGAGTTTTTTTTGGTGCATTTTTTTCCTGTCTCTCTGTGAAGGCCATCATTTTGTGACACACGTGGGCGGATTTTTAATTTCCTTTTTAATCTCTTACGGAAGCCCACTTGCCCAACTGACAGCCGTCTAGCGTTAAGCAACTTGCTACCCCTACACAGGTAAATTATTGTTTTTTTAAAATCCTGATTTCTCTTTTTCTTGATGGTTGATTTTGATTACCGAGTCATAATGCTCGTCCATCAAGAGTTACGCGTGGAACCTTGAATATGTGTTCTTTCACAGGGGAGTACCGTTGGGTCTACTGCTACCGTCAGGTCTATTGCTACCATTGGTTGGTCTATTCCACCGTCGGATCTATTGCTACCGTTGTTCATTGTTAACGACGAGCAGCGTTAGCCACAGAGTGTTCCTTGGCTACGCCTGTCTAACGGTACTACCTATACGTATAGAGCCTTGCAGTCCGCCGCCTGTCAAAAAAGTCTTCTTTCTACAGTGAGCAGTTCGTTCCTGAAAGCTGTCTGAGGAGTTAACTCGTCGGCCTAGTGAGCAATTTTATTTTATTTTCTTTCTTTCATATATTTAGTGCGTAATTAGCTACGATCTCTAATTATTATTATTTTGTTCTTTTTTTTCTTTGCAATTGAACAAAAATTTACTCCTTAATTAAGGTAACATTTAGCCATTAAAACTTTCTTTTACCCGAACTTTGAATTTTTGGGCAATTTTCGTCGAGCCTGAGATGCTTGATTTTATTTAATCAAATTTTAAAATTCAGATAGATCCGTTGATCTAGAATAAGTCAGATTTTGTATCGATTTTTTTTTGAACTTTTAATTGACTGACCCAATAAAGTTGTAGGTCGCACTAGTTTTATTATTATTCTCAGTTTTCACGATTTCTGGCTTACGTTGGATAACCGTAGATCAGATAACTACTAGTGTTGTTACAGCCTAGTAGACTTTGCGTTGTTTTAATTTTTTTTATTGCGCCCTTTGATTTTTTCTTTACTCGAACAGATTGTTTATTATCTGTGTCCTACCGGTAACTTGACCGTGGAGTAAATTGCCATATGTTAAGGTCTGTAATTAATTGGTGGCTATAACAACGGTAGGTCTAATTAGTTTTTTTATATATTGTTTTTGCGGCGGTTATCAACGAAGTTAGATTGAACCGAATAACCATAGTTAGTTACTTATACGGCATATGTGACGGATCATGATTCGAGCCCGTGAATTAGTCTTTAATTGGGTGATTACTCGATCTAATTGAACTTACCTATAACAAGAAATTATTTGCAGTATCGCTGGATTTCAACATATTTTACTGACGTTCTTTTTATTAATGCTTTGAGCGATCGTCGTTAATTACGATTGATTATTTCGGAATTTGTTTAGATTAAGCATGTGAATTATTTCACCGATTAAAGCCTACCTTTTTCTTTGTTTAGGAATACAGTGTAACCATAAGAATTGTTTTACTGACATTTTCTCCAATTTAATCTTTTTTTCCTCCTGGCCAATTGTGATATTTCCTTATTAGGTAATAAAACCAATCCTTGTTTGTTTATTCACCTGTTTTATTTAATTAGAACTAAAGGAATCTCCAACAGGACAGGCCGCTTCCGTAAGTATCTGCTTTTTTACCATTAGCGGTCAATAATTGAAACGTCCTTGGTTATTTTTGATTACATTTTGAATATTTGGTTACCTCTTTCTTTAGTCGTTTTTGATTAATTTATGAATATTTGTTCTCATCGACTTTAGTTGTTTTCTTTGGTTCATTCGGGTACTTGCTTTATACCGACTTTGATTTTGATTAATTTTCGGATAATTATTTTTTTCTCCATTATTAATACTGATAAATTGCCGGTATATATATTTAATCTAATTTTCTAACTAATTTTTGTTGTTTTATTGATCGATTTCCCGGATAGAAATAAATAACGGATTTTTGGTATTCATTTATTTTATAGCGAAGCTTAAACTAAAACGGGTTCCATATTTCAACTGTGGGGTAATTCTCGCTTGTGCTGTCTAAAAGCCCGTGGCGCCTTAAATAAATCAACCCGCACCCTACTCTCCGGCATTTGAGCTCGGGCCTAATTTATACGCTCGGCGACAGCTCGTTTTAGCCTACGCATTGACATACTTTATTTCATTCAATTTCTAATTTTTAAATTATCAAAGTTAAATTTTTTTTTGTTCCTTCGATTTGAGATTATTCACTCCCAGTTTCTTTTAAGCTGGAGTGAAGGTTAGCGCCCATTAGAAGGCCAGAAAGAGCGTAATAAGAGATCACAGTTTAGGTTATTGCACAATTGCTGGTTAAGTCTTCGTGTCTGAAAGTACATCAGGCAGCAGCGGATGAACCAGCGTGGGAAGTTAAGTAACCAGTGTAATAAAAAAAAATAAAAATAAGTTTTTTTTTTATTTCTACTAAACATTAAACGTAACTACATTTTTTAATGAAAACTCTTGGTAAAAAAACTCTAATTATTACATTATATAAAAACACATAGTAAAAAAGGAAGTTTTAATCATAATCTAATTTTCAAAATAAAACTTACATAGATAAAAACAGGAACTATCTGTTATGAACATAAACAACACACACAATAATAACTCCGATTTTTTACATAAATTTCATATAAATAAAGAAAGGAACTCTTTTATTGAAAAAAAAACCTGCAATATAAACAAATAAAACAAAGAACAAATAAATAAACATTTAATATCAAATAAAAAAGAATTCTTATTGCTATGAAAATACTGTACTGGATCTTCCCAAATCGTCAATGGCCTTCTCTATTTTATTTACAATATCGTTTTCGCAACTCATTAGTATGAAACCATCTAATTGGTTTTGACTGAGAGTACTTCTTAACATGTTCTTTAAGTACTTCGGGTTGATAAAACTTTGAACTACTTTGGAGATTGGAATAGACAGTACATATTTATAAGCCTCTTTGTACGTATTGTATTTGGAAATGATGGAATAGCAGCACAATGAGCAATTTCTGCAACTTTTGCATTGCATATGGTTTTCCTAAATGCCATTCTCCTCTTCATCAAAAGATTCCTTTTCAAAATCAAAAGCTTCATGTTTAAAAGTGTCCCAGTTGGCCATAAAATTCTCTAACTCATCTTGAAGTTTTTGGGATGTTGCAAGGGAGTTTATTTTTGTAAGCTTTCAGAGTATCTAAACTGTTGGGAACTCTCCCTTTCAAGTATTTGAAATTTCTGGAATCTAAAATATTAGTCTTTGCAGATATTAAAATTTTTGGTGAACTTTTCGTTTATAAATTGAATTATTGTATCAAGAATTACGATAAAGATTTCTGTTGTAAATCTGTCGCTAGTATTACTTCATTTTTCATGCTTGCATTTTTCTCCTGACATTTTCTTCACTCTTCTTGCTCTTACTTCTGGAAAACTAGTTTCGATGTCAATATGGAGACATTGACATCGGAATCAATAGTCTCCAATTTCGTCATTGCCCACTGTATATGTTTAAAACCTCGTTGAATTTGCTTCAACTGTTTAATGCCGTTTGTGCCATATTGTTTGCCTTCAGTAGATCTAGGCCTTTGGTTTGTAAATATCCTGATAATGGCCCTCTTATTGGGAACATTTAAAAAAATATATGGGCAGTTAAAATTACTTCATATTTTTGTAAAGATTCTCGTCGATGCATAGCTGTCGAACGTTAGCATTCATGTTATTTGAATTGTCGATAGTCTTTAATGCCAGAACAAGTTCAACGTACAGAGCGGATTTTGTGCACCTATAAGTACCAAAGATTTTTGCGAGAGCTGATTCTGTCGCCCACCAACGTGTCTCACCAACTGTTCGTAGTATATGTGATCCTTTGAAAAGTACTTCGAATGCTAAAAAAAAGAAAAAGAATCTCCGGCGGTGCCGATCGGTGCTTGAAGGACCGGCGCACCGGGAAATCTGCCGGTGGCTTGGTGGGCCCACCCGCCGCGCCGCTGCATCAGAGGTATCAATATAATTATTTAATATATTATATAAGAGTGTTAGATAGAAATACTATTTTAGCTTTTGTAAAGTGTTATTTTTAAAATCCTCGATAAATGTTTATAATGCAGATCATGATTCCTGTGAGACCCAATTTAAAAGACATATATTTCGAAAATCTGCTTTGAACTCTTTATAATTGATTTATAAGTACAGGGTTGCTCAGCACCGCCCACCGGATTTACTATACTAGATAGATACACATACATAAATACAAAAGTTGTAGGGTTTTGCATGAGCCACCAGGATTTATAATCAGAACAAATAAATGAGCATCAGAAAGCTGTCAAAAATATTAACTTTTGTTTTTTAATGGAATACACTTTATATGATTCCTTTATCGGATAATCCGTTCATTATTGATTCCGAATGTACCAAGTTTGATACTTTTTTCTTTAAAAGTAATTAAGAAAAATGAGGAAAACCGTGTCATAACATTAATGTGTTAGAAGCAGAATGGTAAAAAATAAAATATTGGTCATATAGGCGGTTTCCCCTTCACACGTATCCGAATCATAAACCAACAACTCTAGATTGAGATATACGCTCATCATTGCTGCAATCACTATCCACATCTGATACACTTGGATTAGCAGGAGTACTTGCTAGCGCAGGTGCAAGGAAGCCTTACTTACCCAAATTGTGACGCGGTAGCAGGGAAGTTCATCGCAGCTAATTTAAGTTCAGAATAAATAACGTGGCTGCTATCCAGATGAAGTTATCTGTGGGCTACATTATTATCAAAGTCTTTTTTCTCAGCTACAGCAGGTGTTACGAATGAGAAATTCCGTGCAGTCAAAGTTTCTATTGTTATTCACGATATTTAGAACTAATGCACATATAGAAATGACATGTTCTTATGTTATTTTGAATGTATCGAGGCACAGGTGCACGTACGCTGGTGCTGATGAAGAGATCGCCATAAAGAAAAAAATTAACTGACCATTACCGTAGGCACCATATAATAAACATTATATCTTCCATGCAGCATTGCTGAAACGCTTAACGTAAAGGGAAACAAATAAATCTGAGTTACAAAGCAATGTCGCTAGTAAGCAACAGTACCAGATATAGAATTAAGTAAGACCATTTTCAAAATGAGACAAGTCTACGAGAGAATCTCTTGTGGGTGGTCCTAACAAGAATAATTTTGTAAAGAGTAATTTTGTATCATTCTTCTTCTTCAAGTGCCGTCCTCGTTTCGAAGGTTGGCAATCATCAAAGCTACCCGAACCGTAGGTACTGCAGATCTAAGTAGTTGATTTGTAGAGCAACTGAACCATTCTCTCAAGTTTCGTAGCCAGGAATGTCGTCTTCTTCCATGAATTTTTATCTGCATTATTAGCTGCAATAAGTTATATTTCCCTCCACGCATTATGTGTCCCAGATACATTCCCCCCTTCGCTTTTATTTGTTAAATTTAAAATTGTTGTTTTGATTTTAATTGAAATTATTTGATATAAATAAAAGTAGGAGCTAAATGTTCCTTGAGTTACCCTGTCGCTGCTCAGATACGTCTTATTGGGTGGCACTAGGGGTGTGAGTTCGAATTCTGAAAATTAAGATTGGGCGCCAGATCTAAAGTAGACCGAAAGATAAGAAAAGATAAGCTAAATTGTCAGATTCCATTATACATAATAAGACACCAATGTAAGGAAAGTAAAAGCAAGAAATAAAAGATATGCTTTCCCTCAAAAATTTTAATAATAATATTTGACTCTACTGAATATCTTTTACAAAATTTACATCTGAATTCCAACTACCAATTACATTTGGTAAGATAGAATAATCAATACTTAACAAGACTGATCCTAGATTACAACATAATGAGATAGGTAGTGTACATGAAATTTTCCATACGACTCTATTTAAAATTAATGGTTCTGATAAGCGAATTGCCCATAAGTTACGATCAGCCCATTAATAAGTCTAGAATATTTCATTACATAGTCCCAAAGTAGTTCTGATCAAAATATTATTCAGAATTGAGCAAAATCAATGTTAAACTATCGAACTTCAACTACCTATAATATTTAGAAGATCTGTCGCAATCGGGAGATAATTGCAAAATCTATCAGACGTCTCTGAGAGAAATCCAATTTATATTAAATTTAAGGTTTGGTCTTGAAAATTTTAAATATAGCCAAATAATATCACTACTTGTTATGTAGTAACTAGAGTAAAGATAATTAAGGAATAATAGTTTACAAAAATTTACAAATGGAAAGTTCCAAGATTAATACCGAGTATGTACAGAGTATTCAATCACTATAATACATAGTAGGTATTCACTAAAGATAATTACTTTGATTGATCAGATCAAAATCCAAGTTACGAAGCATAAACTTAAAGATATATAGGTAATCTCGTTTTGAGATATGGTAAGATAAATTTACAATAAGATAAATGTACAAGATTTGATTGATAAGATCAAAATCCAAGTTACGAAGCATAAAGTTAAAGATATATAGGTAATCTCGTTTTGAGATATGGTAAGATAAATTTACCATAAGATAAATGTACAAGATTTGATTGATAAGATCAAAATCCAAGTTACGAAGCATAAAGTTAAAGATATATCATCTCGTTTTGAGATACGGTAAGATAACTGTACAATAAGATAAATGTACGAGATTAATGAACGATAAGATAAAGGTAAGATAAATCTATGAGATACGGTAAAGATACTTAAAATTAAATTTTGAAATGTTGGTTTTTCTGTTAAAAAAAATAATGAGGAATTGTGCAAACATTTCTAAAAGGTAAAAAGAATCACTTATCTTATTCCAGACGAGAATGCTTAGAGCTCCAAACCAAACGCTTCTTCAGCAAAGTGGTTTCATAACCACGGAGTCATCCCGACCATTTAATCTCCACTTCCCAATCAACAATTACATTGCTACCCACCAGGCTACGATTGGAATGGAACTGCGTCCTGGAATCTCCTGATCCTCTCCTATAGTCTCCTCATTTGCCCATAAGAATTGAAATTTAGTACTATCACTCGAACCAGTTCAAATTCAGGATCCCATCAAAGTTGGAGTTACAATTAGAGTAAAGTTAAGTAGGTAGAGTTAAGAGTAAATTTCAAAGAAGAATTAGGAGCCTGTTAGTCGGCTCATCCATCAGTGTCGGCTAATCGATACTAAAATGCCATGGAGTCAAACATTATTATAATCTAGCCTAGCTGCTATCAATTTCCAGGGAAATTAAAAAAACATTTTGATGCCTCCGTCACCGCCTTTACACCTTTTAGGCCTGAAGGTCTCATCGAAAAGGGACTCCTGCTTCAGCAACCTTCGGTTTTATTCACCCCGACTCATAAAAACTCATTTCCGCAGGATGACACGAGATCAACCTACAATACCAGAGTCAATACGAGGTCAATTCAAATACCACCAACTAAGTAACATGAATTCACTTCCTAATTAGAAAATTCCGCCAAAAACTCGATCAAATCTCCTTCACAAAACATTCTGAATTATGTAACTGTCAAAAACAAAGCACCTAGTTATGTCACAAACTAAAGAAAGGCTGTAAAATTAATAGATGCACATTAAATTCAAGATACCGGCAACCATATATACTTGTATGCCTCCAGTCCATTGGCGTAGACAAATCAATTACATTAAAAATAATTCCAATGGTGTGCTAGATTATATTGAAGTTTGCGAATGTAAGAAAATAAATTAATTGTTTTGGGATATTTAACCGCGAATTGTTACAGAAAATTCAAAATTGCTGACATTGGAACGAGCATATCCAAATGATTGTTACAACTGTAATGTCCGTTCCTTTACAGTAATCATTACTTCTTTTTATTTCTTTATCCTTTGCATAATAGCCACATTTGTAATTCTTACCGTCTAACTTCTTTTGAGAATCCTTCGGTACAACTACATATCAAAGGCATGTAGTCTCTGTATCTCTGTTTTTTTTAGTGCCCAGCATTATATCCCATAAAAGAGCACCGCGAACACATAGCATCTTAGCAATCTTATTTTGAAGTCCAACGTAAGGTTGCTGCTGCAGAATGCTCGTTTCATCCTCATAAAAGTAGCTTTTGCCTGCTCTATTGCTATTTTGATTCCTTCTCAGCAATCATTGTTTTGATTTATCATAGCGCCTAAATATTTATATTTATCTACCCTTTCGATCGCTTGATTTTCTAGAACAAGATTTACGTTGGCTTGAGGTTCCTTTGACAAGAGCATAAATTTGGTCAGTTCGGTAACTCTGGCTACTTTTTATACAAGTGACTGTAGATCGTCTTAGGATGTTGCTTTTATAATTGTATCATCAGCATATCTGATGGTGTTTATTACCTTTCCGTTTACTTTTACTCCTCTGTTTTCGTTCTCTTGTGCATTTTTGATGAGTACATATTGAATCGCATTGGCGAAAGTACAGATCCTTGTCTCACCCCTCGATTTATTTGAATTTCAGTAGATTACTGATTTTCGACTTTACCCTGACATGATCCTGATGTCTTTGTCGCTCAAGTTTTTCTCCCTGAGTATGTTCATACGCACACATACAGTGATTGGTTCATATCCACGCAGCGCTGGCCCATCACATTGACTGCAAATAAATCTTCTCTTGTACCTAATTCGTATCTGAATCCGAACTGAGTTTTGTTTATGTCTTGTTCCAGTTTTCTGTATGCTCTGTGATGAATAATTTTGAGAATAATTTTTAGCGTGTGACTCATTAGACATATTGCTCGATAGTCAGCGTATTGATGGCGTTATCTTTTTTTAGGAGTATCTCGTCTGGCCCTGAACCATTTTTGAGATTGTTTAGGGCCTGTGTGATGTCTGATTCGATTATTCCGCTGTTTTGAAATAGCTCTTCGGGTTCATTTCTATTGTCTTCAGAGAGGTCTTTAATTTAATTTAATTTAATTTGTCGCATTTTTTATCTTTTCTTCCTCTTCTGTAATGAGCTTCCCTTTTGATCAGTTAAACAGATGTCGGCCTTCTTTTTTGAGTTTCAGTCAATTCTTTTATTTTTTTATGTACTCCGAAGCTATCGTGCTTTCTTTGTATATCATCTATTTCTTTACATTTATTTTCCTTTTGCCTCTCTAAATTTGTCTCGGAATTCCCTTTATATAAATATTTTTGTATTCTTCGTTATCGTTTTTAGTTTTATGTCTTTTATCCAATAACTGCAGAATATCGGGAGGCCTCCATTCTTGTTTTGCCTCTGGTTGTTTTTAAGGATCTCTCTGCATGGCTCATTAACTTTGCATTGCATGGACTGCAATTTTATGTATGGGTTTCTTAAAACAGATACATTTAGTTTGTCCGTAACTTGGTTTTGTTGTACATTTTCTAATATTAGCTGTACGGGATTGTGACCCAAAGAGATATCAGCTCTTGGGTATGTTTCCACTGATGTAATGCTATTTCTACATCAACCGCATATAAAGCTTCTCTTGTACATAATCCATCTCTGAATCCGAACTGCGTTTACCTTATATCTTCTTCCAGTTTTCTGTATACTCTGTGATGCTTCAGAAAGGTTTCTAATATAATTCGTCCAGGTCTCATCTTTTCTTTCACTTAATCCATCCACTTCATCAACTAAAACATATGCAGGGCCTTCTTTTTTGAGTTCCAGTCCAGTCATATATATTACTTTTTTATGTACTTCGAAGCTATCATGTTTTCTTTGTAAATCCTCTATTTCTTCATATGTCTTTTTATTGTATTCTTCTTTTGCCTCTTTGACTTTTTTTCGGCGTTCCCTTTATATATTCCTGTATTCTTCCTTGTTGTTTTGTAGCTTTACGTCTTTTATTCATTAACTGACGAATATCGGGAGTCATCCATTCTTGTTTTGGCTCTTGTTGTTTTTTAAGGATCTCTCTGCATGGCTCTAACATGGCATTGTTTGTTGCTGCACCATTTTTCATTTGCGTCTTCAGAGTAGGTATTCTCTTTACATTTTTTTTATATTAATTAATTTTGCATTGCAGTTCATGTTTTATGTCTAGGTTTTTTAAAACAAATACATTTAGTGTGTACGGGCATGGTTTTATTGGACATTTTTTGAATTTAGTTCTAATATGAGCTATGAGAGGACTGTGATCCGAAGAGATATTTCCGAAGAGGTATGTTTTCACTGATGTAATAGTATTTCTGTATCGTTGGTTAATCAAAATGTAATGGTCTGGTTAATGGAACGATGTTTTCCCTCCTGCCTTTTGGAGATTTCAATGTGTAAAGGCGGCGATGGGATAGCTTGAAAAAGTGCTTGTTATAACCAAGTAATTCTCGTGGCTGAGCTGTAGTTTATCTCCTCTTTCATTTCTTGCTCTCAGCCCATACTCTCAGACATATTTTCCAAATTTTACCTTTCCGATCTTCGCATCACCTAGGACTAATGTGACATCTCTGTTTTTAATTGAGCCTAGTACATTATTAACTTCTTCATAAAATGTACCGTAGATTTGAACTATATTTAGTTTTTTACAGTTAGAAATATTCAGTTGCAGCAACATAATGCCGTCTGATATGGGAGAGAAGCTTATTACTGCTTTAATGACCTCCTTGGACACCATTACTGCTACTTCATATATTTGATAATTTTCGTTGTTTTCTGAGTAGTATATGTGCTTAGCCATCTTGTGTCAGTTTTAGTCTATGCATCCTGTTCAACATTGTGTAAGGCTTGTAAATGCTTGCGGTATTCCAGGTAGCAATTCTCATAGCTGACTCGGAGATTCTTCGCACTCTCTGACCACTTAAGACCTGCCGCAGACTGAGGGTCTTTTGTCTTTCGAAGCGACTGCCTTAAACAAAAGGTACTACCTCTAAAGCGCAGTCCTACCCCCATAAGTATCATTAATTAAGACAATTTGTGAGTTTATTTGGAATGAGCGGAAAATATCTACGTCCAGTTACGTAATTTGCTGGGACAAAGCTCTGGAGGTATTCTTCGATTGTAATATAGTTGCATTATGGATGAACAGATTCCAAATACAAGTGAAGTAAATTTTCTATATATTAACTACGAGGTTAAGGTTTGACTATTTTTAAAATACAAATTTTTAATCCATAATCAAATGCCAAAATTAAGAGACTGCTAACTTCGGGATGCTATAATCATCAAATGATGCAAATTGGTAAAACTTAATATAATAAATATGCATTTATATTTGTGTGTAAATGGTGTCATACGTATGATAATATGTTATCACCATATTTACAGAATTTTTAAATAAACATATCCACAGCAACAAATGAATATAAAATTAACATAATTAACATAATGCAAATTAGCTACTGACATCAACCTATCGACCTACTCCGCTAATCAATAAATATCTCTTATGTCACCGGAAGACCAGATATTTTGTAATATATAGAATTAGTAATAGTTACGAGATAAATTATTAATCCTTTGATAGATATTGGGGCATTACTTTAATTAATGTTACGATAATAGTAGTTTCGTCGGGAGCATTTTAAAACTGTTGCTGGTCGCTGGTCTGCTGTTAGATAAAATGCAAAACCTGCTGTTTCGATTACCAAATGCCAAGTCCTTCATTTTGTATACTTACGTATTTACTATAGAATGTGTTATTTCTTCCTTATTAATTAATTATAATATTTATTTTGGACTTTTCCATAAGTCCAATATTTTGGTGTTTAGCTCATCATAGTTTGTTCAAGTAGATTATTTTTTGTTTTTAGTACCTTATAGGCGTTAGGCGTCAAAAACTCATGGTAAATGTTTTCTAAGTTTCTTTTACCTTTGGAATTTTAATTCGATGGATTGCGGATTGTTGTGTTTCCGTTATTTAATCCCTACGTTAAAACTATATACTGATTGGTATAATATGATCCTTTACATTCCTACGTCACTATGCTATCTTAGCCGCTTCTGATTGGTGGGTGGGATTAACGTCACTTTAGAGTAATGTTAACGCTTAACGCATGGCCCTCCGCTCGCTTCGCTCGCTCCGGGGTGCAACTAGACGAAACTAACTTAAACTAACCTAAACTAACCCAAATTTACAAAAAAAACCTAACCTCAAAAAAATAAAGAAACCACGTGTAGTCCCCGACGGGAATCGAACGCGGGACGTCCACGTTCCAATCGCAGAATCTAACCACTAGACCATTTAGACCTGGTAGAATAAACTGACTCGTAGATAAAGTGAAAGTGACGTTAATCCACCAATCATGCAGAAGGGACTAATAGAGCATAGTGGCGTATGACTGTAAAGGATCTTAAAATACTTGATTGAGTGTAAACCGCAGCTCACTACATAAGGAGTAAATCTGCTGTACTTATTTGTATGTACAACTACAATGGTTGTCAGAAACTTCATTTCTTAAAATTACCATGTCAACCGCAGAGTGAAAAAGCTATAATTTGTAGCTTGATAAGTAAGGTGAAATAACTAAATAACTAGGGTTCCTATTGGGTTTCAGGCTTTCATGGAAAGTTCAGGTTGAGCATATAGTTAAAAAGACAGTGGCGGTGTTATGGCAACTAAGGAGAGTGGTGGCCGCAACCTGGCATCTTAATGCATGGGTTATACACTGGCTGTTCAGCGCGGTCATCAGGTCGAGGATTATGCACGGCTCAGTGGTGTGGTGGCCCCTGGGATAGCAACAACCACCTGTCCGAAGCTGGCAAAAATTCTAAAATGGGCCGTCCTCCGTCCTCGTCATCGCGGGCGTCCGTCGTGTAAACAACTCCCAACAGCAGCACTGAATGTTCTGCTAAACCTATTATTATCTCCATTTTGCGACTGCTGAACAATAGCATCTGGAAATAAAGAGATGATATAGGTAGTTGAATGTGGCAGAATTTACCTAAAAGCGGATGAGGAGATAGGTATAACTTCATAATATAGAGTCGTACTAATTTGAAAACATACATTATGACTATCTCAATAAAGAGTTAGCGAGATCACGGAGAGGTAGGTTTGACACTTGATGGGCTGCCACCATATCGGGAGTTTTCATCGAGACTAGCGGCAACTGGGAAAGCTTCCTGCCGAGAAGGAACGCAACAGGTTTCTTGATTGTTCTAGCATGAGCTGAAGCGGTTGGTACAGAGCAAGAGAGTAAGGCTTGCGTGGATTCCGAGGAACAGCAGGGTGGTGGGGAATGTGGTGGATGATGAGCTTGTCAAGCATGACTCAAGCACCCCTGCAGGGACCTGAAACTTCTTAGGAATCCAAGCAAGAATTGCAATTAGAGAGTAGACGGATCGGGCCTTCTGTTTACTGCAACTAGCCCGATTTTGACTTATGTTGACAGCAGTGATTTATGGCATATTATGCAACGAGTGTTTAATGATAAGGCATTAAGACATGAGCATTTGAATTACGACCTAAGTCGTGGGGGGTGTCGTAATGAATGCGAGTGTTTTAATAGCCATTAAATGTCAGTTGCATGCCAAACATTTGTCATTTGATTTATG
Source organism: Pissodes strobi (assembly GCA_016904865.1). Lineage (NCBI taxonomy): Eukaryota > Metazoa > Arthropoda > Insecta > Coleoptera > Curculionidae > Pissodes > Pissodes strobi. Next base: position 32,866 of record MU186428.1, read on the forward strand.
AACCGTAGTTATAACGTTAATAATAGTAACAAGAACCATCAATACAGGGCGAAGCTTTAGCAATACCAAATGTTTTCACTTATAAATCAGTATTGCAACCAGCCTTATTTGCTAATTGTTCATTCAGCGGTACATAATATGCCTGACTCACTCAGCAGTTTATATTCTTTTTATAGAAGGCGTGGGTTGAAGTGTTTAGTAGTTAGAGCAGGACACCACTAAATTTTGATTGCAAAAAATGTATGAGATGTTCTATCTGTCTAAAGATAGGGTGATAAAACTTAGAAATAAAAAATACTATGCAAGAGCGTTGGGAAAATTTAGAATGAGGCCAGACTTTAGCTTGAAAACAGTTTCTAAAATAAACACCAGGAATACAAACAACTTGTTTGTTAAAAAAAATCTTACTACTCGGGTAGAATAATCTATTTTTCTAAAATTGAGAAGAATTATCTGTGTGTCATATGATTCCTATGAAATGTTGACTCTTATTTCACTTCACGCATGGCCCTCCGCACGCTTCGCTCGCTACGGGGGCGCAAGCAACAAAAACTAACCATAACTAACCCAAGGCATAGCAAAAATGAAGAAAAAAAAACTTTTTACAAACATAACCTTAAAAAAAGTTTCGTTGCTGACGGTAATCAAACCCCACCCGCCGCCCAGAGTAATGTCTGCCGCCGTATCACAAACACACCATTTAACCACTGGACCACCAAGCTCATTGCAAGCAATTCACTGAAAATTACACACTTTTTGTTGCCAAATGTGTGTCAAACTGTCAAAACTTGAGCATGCGCGAATTTTTGTAATCGGTGTACCTATCCGCTTCTAAGTATTACTGACTAATAATGGTTAATACTATGCTATAAAGATTCCATTTAATATCACTGCAGTTGACCTATTAATGTCACTGGTGGTAGTTATTATTGTACTTAAATTTCATTTTAATATTCTAACACTATGAATTACAACAATCAAGTATCAATTCCGCAATTTAATCCAAGTACTCACTGCGATTAAAGTTTAAATTGATAAATTAGCACTACTTATGGTACGGTACAAACCAAGTCTCAGATCATGAACTTGACACTATTAATTACTATAACGAAGTTTCAATAGAATGCCTCGATACTATCTAGCGAGAAGAATTATTCTTGATTTTGGTGTTTATTAATTAAACAGGATAATATTAACCAGTTACTATTGCTTAAATATGATAACAAACTCTGTTCAAATATTAGGAAATAAATATCCACTAAACTACTATTAGTTTTTTGCCTTGGCAGCTGGAATATAGAAGACCTATGAAATATCCTCAAAATTACTAAATTAAAGGGGCTTTTACTCAAGAAAATAAGTAAAACTATAGCCGCAGTATGCAAGGAGAGAATTGAGCTCAAGTCTACCTATATCAGGGCCAGATACAGTAAACTTAACATAAATGACTTAAATTTAAATACCCTTATTTTAAAGCATACATTTATGTAGTGACGAGAAAGAAAGTGATGAAAGGTTCGCGGTACTGCCTCTTACCGAAAAACACTAGATGAGGTTACAGAACTGAACTCAGTATCTCCTGGAAACTGGAATCCAGTGCAGAATGGAAGGTGATGTTTCACCACAAACTGGTCCAACAATTAGGATAGGACGGCAAGGGAGGAATTGCCTGGTACAAATGCTCCCGTACCGATACTCTAACAAATGATACGTGTTACTACGCTTTGTAATTTTATGAAAAAATGCTATCTGACAATCATCAACCAGCAGTTGAAAACTTAATTGCCACAAGGTAAGTCCTAATGAGAAGAGGGCGTCAATTTTAACTTCCTTGGATATATCCTATTTTCATGCGCATCTTCGAAGGCGCTTCCTGTCAAACGGGTCGGAGTACTGAAATCCACTCGTAGGAGTAAGGTTGCGGCAATCGATAACACAGTTCAACGGATACACAGAGAAAATCGCGATATAATATTCAGATACAATTACAACGTTACAGTATATATTAGCAAAGACCACGAATAGTTTTCTATAGTTTCTGGTCAATAATCGAATGGATTGCATCCGCATCATAAATTATTTCAATTGTTTAATAAAGTATAGCTTTGTTTGAGAGTTAAATATCAAGTGCATTCATTGGATAAGTGACGTTGGAATCAGGCTCTGCTTCTGATGATTCTAAACATGATTTTATTGCAACTAAATACTCTCCTCTAAAGTCTCAAATTGCATCGCTTTGTTTCTTGGAACTAATTTTGACACATCGCATCGTTGCCAATTTCACGAATTGACGCAACTCATTTTTACAGTTTTACAGGCTAGCGGTTTAAACTTTTTTACCATTTTCGATTTCGTAGCAACAAAAAGCATTAAAGCAAATGTATTACTTTTTTGGCTAAGTAACAAAAACTTACACAAACTACTGCAAAGTTAGAAAATCATTTTCGGATGTTAAGTAAAATGTTTAGATATGCATAATGACCGATTTCGAATATTAGCGGTAACAGATACAACAACCCCTGATTTTTGGTTCCAAACCAAGCTGGAAGCATATTCAACCAGAAAGTTATTATATATGATGCGATATACGGGGAAGTATAAAAAGAGGATTCTTCCTATTTGGGGAAAATCCGAACTCAGGTACTTCTATTATTTTTAAAACAAACCCGGAAGTCCATCTTTAACTTTTCAAAACTTCCCGTAATAATATAATTTTCCCTGTATATCCGATTAATTTTATTGATAATTTATTTTGCTTTTCAATTCGTCATCGTTTTCAAATGTCCCCATAAAAACATGTCCATTATTGTAATATCGGGGCCATTTAGTGGCCATCTATTGGTCCCATTGAGGCCAGTCCGATTGGGGTCTCGCAGGAGTCGCAGGTTTAAGAAGTCGACAACATCACGAGCCGCATTTGCCGGAGCTCCATTCTGCTGCCATATAATATTTTTCCTACTTTCAGTGGTAGTTCATCCAGGAAGTTATCAATTTTATTTTAAAGCAATTGTAGGTATTTTATTCCGGTTAAATTTCCATTCAAAAACTGGGCTCAATGATCTTATTGTCAATAATACCACATCGGAAAGAAACCGACGCTCTTTCTTAATATTTTACGGCTTCACACCTTCTTCGGTTTTTATGAGCCCAAAAACAGATATTAAGTCGGTAGCAGACATTAAGTCGGCTGCAGTAGCGAAAATAACTTCATACGTCCACAACTTTTTAAATAAATCTGGATCTCCAACCTGATTTTAATTAAACGGGATACGAATTGAAAACATAGTTCTTTCTGTGTTGCCGTCGAAGAATTAGAAACGGAATCATTTATACTGTTTCAAAGTTCTTTGGATACTACCATAACTAGATTACTAGATGTTCGCCTTCTTGGACCATAGCGGATATCTCGGCATGCACGCTTCTGAATTGAACTTCTTTGATTGGTTCGAAAATAGTTTAGCAGTTTAGCACTGAATGATCCCGCACCATGGTTTTTGCAACGATGCGCTTCTTATCATGTAAAGTTTCTTCGAATAAACGCTTAGCATTTAAAATTATGTTCAAGAAATACGTCTATTGTATTAGGCAAACAGAAGGAGAGGATAGATCCCAAGATGCATTCCATTTACTATTGGTCGAAACAATTGGGCATGACTTGAGCCTTTGTTTACTATTTTAAAATGTCTAATGTTTCACTTCATATATGGCCCTCCGCTCGCTTCGCTCGCTACGGGGGCGCAACCAACAAAAACTGACCAAAACTAACCCAAGGTGTGTCCAATTTTACAAACCTAACCTCAAATTTTTTTTTAAAAACACTTTACCACTGCCGGGAATTGAACCCGGGATGCCATATCAGAAACATAGCATCTAACCACTGGACCATTAGGCCTGCTGAAAACAATTCATTTATTAGACATTCTAAAATAGTAAACAAATGCTCTAAGTCCCGCCCAATTGTTTCGACCAATAGTAAACGGAATACATATTGGGAGCTAGCCCCTAATGTCAAGTCGTAGATACTGCCACGGGATTGGTCACATAAATAAATCTGATCATTTGCGGCATGCGACACCTAGCCGCAGAATTGATCCCTGGAATATCTTACTGCCTTTTTCCGACTGAACTAAGTTGAAATATACCAACATAACCAGTTATTTGTATATATGAATGCTATATGTGGTCCTGCTGTCGATGTCGCACCGTTGTTTTCAGTCGAGAATTGAAATATTTTTTTTGGTTAGTAGTTTGGGTTAGTTTTTGTTGATTTCGTGCGTGAAATGAAATATTACTGGAATTTAAAAAATTACTAAATATGCACACATAGTCACGAATCGCGCTTTCTGATTGGCAGGAGAACTGCCGCCGCATTATAAAAAGACGCGGACGCCTTTTACTGTTTTCAGTGTTCATATTATGCGTTTAATAGTAATTGTAACTAAGTACTTAAGCCTAAATTTCAGTGCAAATAGAAAAAATTAGTCATAAAGATTATTAAAAATGACTCGTATGTAACAAAATATTATATTTAAATTCCAATATTTACTTAATTAATAAGTCACACTTTTAGAAGACATCTATTTAATTTTAACAATAGAGCATGAGAGGTATATAAAAAACATTAATTAAACTTTAAATATACCTAGTCATCCATAAAAAAATTTCCTAAAATTGTGACCCATTAAATAAAATCAGCTGCAGTTCAAAGTTTTAACGAGCGGTAAAATATTATAGGTAGTATCAATAAAAAATCAAAATAAAACGTTTTAGAATAAATGTAATGTAATAAATCTGAATAATAATAAAAAACACAAATCCAACCTTTGAGATTATAAACAGCATTCTTTACAATCCAATTTGTGTTGGTTTCTTTTCAATATTCTTTCAACCACTCTACTACGTTTTTTTTACACGCACAATTATAAGATTAATCGACTTACCTGTAAGGAAGATCAATCTTAATTATTCGAGCTTCGTAGTCCTTCTATGACAGATAGTTGGTAGGTCTCATTTTATGTCCTATCAGCGCACAGAGTTTAAAGAATGTGATAAGTAAACAATCACCCCGGCCGGCCCTGTACCAAGCCATATCCATCAGTTCATTTGTGACGGAACAAATCGCACTGGTCTGGGATTACGTATAAGGGTGTGGTGGGCCCTATCATAGAAGGACTACGCAGCTCGAATAATTAAGATTGATCTTCCTTACAGGTAAGTCGATTAATCTTATAATTATTCTTCGCTTCTACGTCCTTCTATGACAGATAGTTGGTAGATGTTTAAAGAAAAATACAGTGCGATTTTAGTGCAGAACTATAGTATGAAAGCAACTACACACACACACACACATATAGATGTATACACGAACGTAAAAGAACCTAAACAAATTGCTACTTAATTTAGTTAGTTATATACCTAGAAACTTAACAATGGTTTTTTTTTCCTTCTTTTTTTTTTTTGTTATAACCCCTCCTGAATGGTTAATATTTATATTATCTATTATGCATTTAGCAAAACCGCTTTGCTAATTAGCTAACGGTAGATTATGTAATTTGTTAAAACAGTGGACTTCTCTGTCGAATTAAATCAATATCCAAACCCGACCTAAAAGCGGCCCAAGTTGCTGCATGGTCTATAGCACGGTATAAATAAATATACGGTATGATTCCTTTATTCGTATATAATGTACTATTGTCGAGGCCAGACATAATTGAAGTTTTGTTATTTTGAAACATCTAAAGCAGTGTACTAATTATCCCTAGTATTATTATCAGTATTATAATAGGAGTTTGTCTAGGACGAAAGGAAAAACTAAATATGGTTGTTTTTTTTTCTTTTTTTTTCCAACGCCATCGTCAGATGTTTTTAATTTTCCAGAATTTTATTTCAATCCTCTATCATTGTGGTATATTTTATCTATAGATATCTGTGAAATTGACCAAACTCTTTTGGCTCGCGGTGATCAGGAGCCATGTAACTAGTGCTAGAGCTAAATCATTAAGAGTTAAGGAATCCAAAAGAAAAAATTCTACTCAAAAAATCTTATACTGGACTAGGATTCCACGTTCTAGAATATCTAGGGGTTGCTGGCTTCTTATTGTAAATACCACTAAAAGGAATCGTTTTAAAATATTTTCATCATCCCAATTGATCCCAAAAATCAATAATAACACTGACCCATTATAATAATTATTAAGGCTTAAGTACGAAAGCCCTACATTCATATTTTTACAGAATAAATAATACAACTAAATCCAATTGATAAGTGTATGGATCGTACTTATTTCTTAGGGAAAATCTCCACCATTTTTTAAAGTAATTGGTGTACTCTTTTTGAGAGTGTTTTCCGAGATAGATGCTAACATGACCGGAAGTCTCTTGTGGGATTACCTTTTTATCTTAATGATTCCCCGATAACTTGCCTGCCACCAGGGAAACTGTTTGTGAAGGGGATGGTTCTCCCAGGCGAAAAATTCAGTTTCTTGCTGGGGGGAAATATTAGTTCATCTATTAAGAGGTTAATCTAATATGACTGTGTTGATCAATTTGGCACTATCAAAATACCCGTAGCTTTGTCTACCTTTATTTATTTATTTATTTATTATTAATATTATTATTATTTGTAATACTCTTTAAATTAGCGAAAATGGTGGAAGAGCATAGAAATCCATTTCCTGCCAATTTAACGTGAATGCGTCAACACATATGCTGTCTGGGCCTGGTTCCCTGAACATATTTTTTACATTTTCCATCGATCTTGGAAGCAAAAAGATCAATATCTGGGGTACCGTACTTATTTATAACTTGAAAAAAGAAACTATTGTTATTTAATTCAACTTCGGTATCTTTAATCTAATTTCTGGACATAGAATCGGCTTCGATATTATACTTTGTGTTTTTATATGGAGCAAATATAAATATTTTCCTCGATTCGCCCCAGCCCCAGATAATTCTAGTTATCTTACTTAATAGGTTATCTCACTTAATAGAGAATGTCGAACACTACCCATCTTATTAAGGCAGTTACATTATCTATAAGAAGTAATAATAATGTTCCCTGTAGGCAGATTGCTTGCGAAACATTTGAGGGCGTAAAACGCAGCATATAGTTCCAAACAGTTACTACGATATTATAGCTTCCCTGTTGCTCCCAAAATTCTCTAGCAAGCCAATTTTTTGACGCATTTGAAAATATTTCCCCACAGAAATATTTTTGATCTATTTGTTTTTTGGATCTCTTAATATTATGTAACCACCAGTTTAGTTCCTGGTTGAATTACTTCGGAATAAACATGTCTTAAAGTTATTATAGTTTTGTCTTAGAGCTTTTAGTCTAATTATCTCAAATGGTTTCACATGAAACCATTCATAAATCAAGGTAGGTGATATCGATACTAGCTTCCCCACTAGGGATGCAACCGTTCGAATCTCACAAACCCGAATTATTTCAATAACTCTCCGTTTCTGGTCCATCCTCGCCTCTTTTAACCTTTGCTTGTAAAACGGCCACCCTGAGTAAAAATATATCATATTATTATTATAATTATTATTATTATTATTATTATTATTATTATTATTATTATTATTAATTTCAGCTGCCGCCTTTTCCTTTTATCTCCTGGCATGATTTTGCTTTTGAAAGAAATTTGTGCCAAACAGGTAGTACCTATGGGATTTGAATTTGCAGCTGTTGTACTGTCTTCATTTATAAACGGATTTATTTCAAATTTCCTTTTTAAGAAAAGCATTATGATGAACACTCGCTATTTTTATTCGAAGTGGTTTCCGTTTTTCCCTTATTTAATGTATCGATGGCCGTGTAGCCACCTTCTTCTGACTCGCTGAAATCGGAATTCGACTCTAAAAAAAGAGATGAAAAATTTTGAAATAATTAAATTTGCAGCAACAAATCTGCAGGTGATATTTTAGTTAAAACAACTAACACCCTGTGAAGTATACAGCTATTTTGCAGACAATTGTCTGCGGGTGATATTTTAGTCAAAACAACTAACACCCTGTAAAGTATACAGCTATTTTGCAGACAATGGTCTGCGGGTGATATTTTAGTCAAAACAACTAACACCCTGTAAAGTATACAGCTAGTTTGCAGACAATGGTCTGCGGGTGATATTTTAGTCAAAAGAACTAACACCCTGTAAAGTATACAGCTATTTTGCAGACAATGGTCTGCGGGTGATATTTTAGTCAAAGCAACTAACACCCTGTAAAGTATACAGCTATTTTGCAGACAATGGTCTGCGGGTGACATTTTAGTCAAAATAACTAACACCCTGTAAGGTATACAGCTATTTTGCAGACAATAGTCTGCGGGTGATATTTTAGTCAAAACAACTAACACCCTGTATAGTATACTTTATTTCTTCTTTTCCTTCTTCCTTCTTCTTTTCTATTTTTACTACTTCATTTTTCTACATAATATGTCTATTATACATTTAATCTGTTATTTCAATTGTTTTTGGTTTTAGCTTTGCTTTTCGTTCTAGGGTATATATATTAGTTAATAAGTTACAGGGCTCAACAGCTTCCAAACTTTCGTTTCGAAAGCTGATCCCAAGGCCTTTTAATATCAAACATAATGTTATAAACTGTCGAGCCATTTTTGCGGGTGACATTTTAGTCAAAACAACTAACACCCTATACAACAGACATCAATTTCTACAGACAATAATTTTTTAATTAAACTTCTTTCTCCTTCTGATAATTCTCAGATCATTTGTTTAGAATTAAACATATAGCCCAAATATTCCACCTCCTGTCTAGGCGCAAATATATTTTTCCTTATTTATGATAAACCCTAATGCTTAATTAATTTTCGTCGTTTTATTTTAAACCCGAGTGATTACACTCGTCTTATATATTTAACGACTGGCCTAAGGAGTTTTGTAAAAAGTAAAGATGTTATATTTAACCAAATGGTACACAATTTAAATTCCTATGTGATCTTTGAAATAAACCCTTAGATATGTTTTATATTTCCTACTGTAATTTTATCAGCGCAGCGGCCCAGCAAATGCGGAGTAACGCCCGGTCCTACGTGAGCGATTTGCAGCGAACGCGAACGCGAATCAGTGGCGATGCCGTGCGACTATATTAACTTTTCGTACGGCATCGCCAGCGCTTCGCGTTCGCGTCGACTGTAAATCGCTCACCTAGGACTTGGCGTACGCATTCTACGCCGCCCGTACCGCCCCGCAAACAGTTTTTAGCTTAGCGGTATGACTAATGCCAAAGTTTACAGAAATATTTTTAATTCTGTAAACTTTGCTAATGCCCGATGCGCAGTTATTTTTCGTGTTTACTTATGAAAGTATGTTTTCTACGTTATTAAAGGCTCTAAAAGACTGCAAGTGTTTTCTTTGACAATACAGGCGTTATCCTTTGTGCAAATCTATTTTGCTATATAATAATTCTTGGAAATTAATTTGAATGCTTTACGATAATCCTCTAGACAAACAATGATTTGTAGGTGATATTTTCATCACTATATTATATTTCAAAAAGATTTAATTACCTAAAAATTATGAATCACTGATTTATGTTTCCCAACTCGTCAGCATGTCTTCTCTTTCCACTTATTTTCGGCATCGCACTTCGCACTAAATAAAACGTACTGCACTTGACGGCACAATAAAATGAACTGATGGATATGGCTTGGTACAGGGCCGGCCGGGGTGATTGTTTACTTATCACATTCTTTAAACTCTGTGCGCTGATAGGACATAAAATGAGACCTACCAACTATCTGTCATAGAAGGACGTAGAAGCGAAGAATAATTAGTTTTATATACTACTTGATTATTCAGTTTAACACTTCCATTACTTTTAAAAATACGTTTGGTTGATAACTCCATTCTTAATTTTAATATTTTAAATTTTTAAAGCTGACAGTAAGTAGATAAAAAGAACTAACCCATAAAATAAGTAGTGTTATGACTGTTTAAAATCAGCTGTATCACGACGACGTAGGGAACCCAACCAGGGAGAAGCGTCTGTTCCTCGCTAATAAATCTGACCAATCACAGAGCATCATTCGTGACTGGTTCTGTAACAGGGAGGCAAACTAAATACGCTCTCCGACGGGCCTCTTGCATTTGCACCACCTACGTAAAACACTTTTGTGATTTGATTGATTCTTTCAGGGAATATTTCCCTTTAATCAACACTAGACGCTAGACTTTGACAGAATAATGACCTTTTGTGCTTTGGCATTTCAGGTATTTATTTTTACCCTTTTCTATTTGCTAATTTAAATCGCAAAATTCTGCTATGAATTAAATTTAATTTGGTTGTGGTTAAAAAATAACAGGAAATCCTTTTTATTAAAACGAATCTTTAAAAATTAGATGCTTTCAAACGCGAACCAATAAATAAAGTGTACCCCTTTCGTTTCAATTCGTATTATTTTCGTAAGTGCTCTTTCATATTTTACGGGAAAAAATAAACAAGATGGCCTTTTCACATTTTTTTTTAAATACAAGGGATGCGGGATGCCACAAATATGGCCCTCTTCAGTCCTCGTTGGATCATCCAACGCGCATGAGAAGAAAATGTAGTATGGAACATTTGCCTTTCACTTTGAAAGCGTTTGCATTACGTGTGTGGTTTTCCGCCATAAAAAATGACTTTGATTGACTTTCAGTCGATAGTAGAATAAAATTATACATTAATAATTTTAATCCTTCAAACGGCATCTTTGCAGGTATCTTCAGATTAAATAGTACGTACCTAATAACTATAGTTCGAACTTTTACCATATTGATTTTTTTCTTATTCTTATTATCTCTTCTTCATCTTGGATAATATTTAAATGCTTTAGAAAGTGGCTGACTCAAAATATAATTTATTTGAGTAAGAACGCACATAATAGAAATATAATTCAATTTAGCTTCAATAAAATATTAAAATTCTGTATTACCTGATTTCTCAGAGAAGCGTATGATACTTTTAACTAGAGATATTACCTTAATCCAGCTAAATTCCACAATAATAAAGATAACAACTTCATTTTCTCACTATTAAATGAAACCATTGCCTAAAAACGACTATTATTAAGTATGATATAAAAATGTGATTGATATAGTGTTATTCTCGTTATATGATTACGTGTGTAGTTTTATCGTAAAAAATTAACTTTTCGGAAACAAATTTGTAGGGTGATTTAAAAGTTATAAATTCGAATACTACTTTTTCTACAAATAGTGTCATTTTATTATCTGTTTCTACCAAAATATATTTATCAATAACATGCATTCTTTAAACTGACAAAAAACCTAAAGTATTTTTTGATTCATTAATTTTCTTTTTTTCTGGCAGCATACGCAATTTGCAGCGCACATAAGTGATTGCTTCTAATTCCTGATTTTCTTTCATATAATTACTTTCAGAGTATTCACGCATGTGTCCACACATTATAATTTTCAGAATGTAATGAACTGCTTGCAGCAAACTAGAGATGTTTGGTTTGATTTAGAGGGTTTGGGTATGGAATCTATGTCACTTGTTTTAAGTTAACTTGGTAATTTTAATTTAGCTTAACAAATAATAGCATGAGTGTTAGTGTTTTCAAAAAATGCTGGTGATATAAATTTTCGAAAAATCTGCATATATTTAATTTTTTCCATTTGGGGGCGCTGACCAGTGACCAATACCCAAACAAAAAATCTGAAAGGATCCCGCATGCATTGCACAGTGCACACCTACATCATATTATTATAGATGAGTGCACAGAGATAAATAGAAAAAAGAAAACAATATAAATATAGTCTAAAGGTATTTGTTTGATTAATTTAAAATCGAAACATTCACGTACCGGAGTCCAATGATTTAACTGTTATTACTCAATTAAGTAAACATTTGCTGATGTTAATAAACAATACAAGGTGAAACGCATTAATTTTTATTGGCTTGTGAAAAGCTATTTTTAACATTCTATGTGTGTGAATATAAAGCTTTTTACGAGTTCTATTAATTTCAATGCAATTTTGAGGGTGGCTAGTAAATAAATATAGAATTGCTTCAATGTTTAAAACTCATTAATTTAAACTGGCTTTGGTCTAGGTTTAAATTTTGATTGTTTTTTGTTTAGTTAACTTTAATTAGTTTGAGGCATTCATAGAAGGTTGCAATATAGGTAAGAATTTAAGCTGGATTTATAGATTGACATAACATAAGCATATCATAAGCATAAGAAGTTAAACATTCATATTTAAGTTAGGCAATTTATAGATAGACATAACATAAGACACAACATAAGCTTGACATAAGAAGTTGACCAATTTTCAACTTCTTATGCTATGTGCTTATGTTCGACCAATGAAAACACAGAATATTAATTGTATTTACCTTTTGAGAGAATGACATATGGGATGTTCAATAAAGTTTGGTGTTTTGGCTTTTTGAATGATTGTTCTTTTTGAAAATGGTAAGGATTTATAAATTAATATACATAAGACTATAACATACTTCTTTAAACAATTTAAAACAAAATTATGAAATTTGTAAGGTTAGTATTTGCGATTTACGGCTCAGGCGCAACATAACATAAGCCTATTTATAAACCGACCATTTCTTGTAATGTGCTTATGCTACGCTATGTCTATGCTATGCTTATGTTATGATAATCTATAAATCCAGCTTTAAGGTGCAAATGGTGATTGAAATCATTGATTACTTAGTTGCAAATTATAACTTGATCTGTAAAATAGTAAAATATTTTTACCATTCTCAAAATACATATACATGTGTCCAGGAATGGAGCTGACAAGAGGAAATACATCTATATTACTGATTTTACGACTAAAAGTAATTTTGCATACAAATTAATGTATCATATATAAATCTGAGATTAGATGAACAGGTCCTAGCGTTGCAAATGTTACGAAAGTGCGATTTTTACCTTTTACTGGTCGATTTGTGTTATTGATACTCTTTCTCTACCTTACTTCTCGTCACCTTACTTCCGGTGTTCCGAGTCGCTCGAAAGATGAATCCGTTTGGAGCACCCTCTTGGCAGTTGCGGTATATATGCTTTTTAAGGAGAATTGATTGGGCTTTCTCTCCTGTACGCTTGACGCGTGTAGTCAAACCTCTAAGAATACAATGTTTGGTCGAAATTATTTCACGTTAGCAATTGGGCAACATTAATGTTATAGGACCTAGTTTAAAACTTTGTATCTTATTTTGCTTTGATTTAATAGTCTGATAATATAGGTAAAATATGGAACTCAAAGGGTGGGAAATTCGGTATTACTATATAGCGGAAATGACCAGGGACGACACCAATTTGGGACAGGTTTTATAGTCAGGTAACCCATAGCAAAAACAATCATGGAGTTTAAACCAATAAGCGAACGTCTCTGCTATATGCGACTGAAAGGAGAGTGGTATAACTACTCGGTGGTCTCAGCCCATGCCCCCACAGAAGAGAAAGACGAGAAAATAAAGGATATCTTCTATGACGAACTAGAAAATCTTTTACTGAGTATACCCAAATATGATATGCTAATTATTTTGGGAGACTTTAATCCCAAAGTCGGCAAAGAAGAAGCCTATCAAACAACTATAGGCAAGCATAGCCTCCATGACACTAGCAACGACAATGGAACCAGACTTGTCGACCTGGCTACGTCCCACAACCTCCTAATAAAATCAACCATGTTCGAACATAAAAAAATACACAAAGAGACTTGGATTTCAAATGACGGATTCACAAGAAACCAAATCGACCACGTCATAATAGATAGAAGACACGGTAGTAACTGCTTGGACCTCAGAAGCCTCAGAAAAGCAGACGCAGATACGGACCACTTTCTAGTAAGGGCAAAGATTAGAATAAGAATCTCCACTTGCCCAACGCTTAAGAAGGAGACCAGAACAATTTGGGATACGGGAAAACTAAAAACAGAAGAGACACAAAAAGGGTACCAAGAACAAATAAAGGAGCAAATAAAGGAGCCTCAAGACGAAAACAGCATAGATGAATTATGGGCTAACATTGAAGAAGCAATAGCCACCGTATCCAAACAGGTACTTGGCAAAAAGAAAAACCAGCGAAGAAAATGGTTCGATGATGACTGCAATAGGACACTGGAAGCACGGAACCTAGCTAGAAAAAAAATGTTACAACATCCAACAGCACCTAATATAGAAGAATATAGACATCAAAGAACAGCAGCACGCAAAATGGTGAAACGGAAAAAGAGGGAATACCAGGTATCAATAATAAGGGAAATGGAAGAAAATAGACAGAATAACAGAACAAAAGAGTGTTTTAGCGAAATCTCAAAATAGAAAGCATGATACCAACCCAGAGAAGAAAATTTTCTCACAAAAAATAATGGAGAACTCATAACCAACGAAGAGGAGATTCTAAATACCTGGAAGAAATACTTCTGTGAACTGCTCAATGATGGGGAAAATACAAATACGCCACCAACAAATATACCAACGGCCGAAATAGAAATACAGCCACCGCCGTACGAAGAAACAGTGAAGGCAATAAAGAAATTGAAAAATAACAAAGCTTCAGGCAGCAACGGCATACCTGCCGAATGCATAAAGTCTGGCGGAGAAACACTCCACAAGGCCATACATAAGCTTATACAAATCATCTGGAGGACAGAGGCCCTACCGGATGGGTGGAAGGAAAGGGTAATCGTCCCTATACATAAAAAAGGAGACAAAAAGAAATGCACAAACTATCGTGGAATAACTCTTCTGAATACATGCTATAAGATACTCTCCAATATCCTGCTGGAGAGAATGAGACCATATACCGAAGAGATTGTTGGGGACTACCAATGTGGTTTTAGATCAAATAGGTCCACCGTAGACCAGATTTTTACCATTAGACAAATAATGGAGAAATGCTGGGAATTCGACAGAGAACTCCACTAAATGTTTATTGACTTCAAACAGGCATTCGACAGAGTATGTAGATCAAAGTTGTGGCAAGCAATGCAAGAACTTGGATTCCCAAAAAAACTTATATCGCTGACAAAAGTATGTATGGAGGATACGCGATGTAAAGTAAGAGTGGGACAGAGTCTCTCCGACTCCTTCAGTATCCATAATGGTCTCAAGCAAGGTGACGCCCTCTCACATCAACTCTTTAACACAGCATTAGAATATGTAATTAGGAACTCCAAAACCGAGAAGCCAACTGCTATCTTTCATCAAGAGGGACCCAAACTGCTCCTGGCTTTTGCAGACGATGTCGATGTGATTGGCAATAGCAGGATCAACCTCAAAGACTCCTTCATAAAGTTCTAAAAGGAAGCAGAAAGGATAGGCCTCAAAATAAACGAAAACAAGACCAAGTATATGTACCTCAGTAGAAATAATCGGAACCGAGCTAGAGTAGGTCAAAACTTCTCTATCGAAGACTACAACTTTGAGCGGACAAGACAATTTAAATATCTGGGTGCAGGTATTAGTGAAAACAACGACATCACAGAAGAGATAAATAACAAGATACAGGCTGCAAACAGATGCCTTTTTGCTCTTCAAAACCTAATAAAATCTAGAATTCTTACCAGGAAAACTAAGCTGAACATATACAAAACAATTATAAGGCCTGTCGTAATATATGGATGTGAAACCTAGACACTAACGGTTGCAAGCGAAGAACGACTTAAGGTCTTTGAAAGGAAAGTGCTAAGAAAAATATTTGGACCAACTAGAGACGAAAATACAGGGCAATATAGAATAAAAACCAACCAAGAATTCAAAGAACTCCACACTGATACCAGTATAATAAACGAAATAAAGGCCAGGAGACTACAGTGGGCAGGACACGTTAAAAGAATGCCAGATGATAGAATGGTAAAACTGGTGTGGGAGGAGGTTCCAGGGGGAAAACGTCCATTAGGCCGGCCCCGCCGCAGGTGGAGTGATAATATTAAAAAAGACCTAAAAGCCATGAAAATCGAAGATGGCCGAGTCGGCAAAAACCCACCCAGGGTTGTGAAGCCACAGATGATGATGATGAATATAGGTAAAATATTATATTATAAGAGAATCTTCTCATTAGTTTATGGGCGATACCATAACTTCAAATTAATTGTCTTTGGAGTATTTGTGAAAGTTTTTAATATTTAAATAAATGATTTAATTATTAAGATCCCGATGTTTCTTTTGGTAAATTAGTGTCAAACGTATCTTTCCTTAATAAATACCTTTGATTTTTAAATTTTCATAATATTCTTAGAGTACGGTTCTAAATTTTACTGCCCTGACTTTAATGTGTAAAAATCATTGATAAATTTCTAGTTAAAAATTTAATGGCGCCTTCACTTAACTGACAACACATAGACCCACACCTTTAAATAAAATTAAAGCCGATGAGTGAACGTGGCATATGGCCTGTTGAGCAATTGGTAAATCGTGTTACATAATAAGCGCCCAACGCTTAAGGCTGATTACCTGGACACGTTGCGTAAAAATTGCGTAAACATACCTGTTGGGGAAACACCTCAACACGTGCATAACTTTCGTTTTTCACCGTATAGTTTGGTGATAACACCCTGCATGTATGGAGTATGAATGAACCGTAATTAAACTCAAAATAGATTTATTTCACCCCAGGTAAACGGAAATTTGTGCATTAAAAGCAGCATATTTCAGTTCTTCATTACGACTCCTTAGTCCGAACCTGGTTTTGTTGGTATAATAGAGTCCGTCATGTACAGTATTCCCTAGAAAGCTAAATGTCATTCCGTCAATTCAATCGTGTGTAATCGTTTGCAATTTAATATATCCTTGTCTCAGTCAGTGTTGTGTAAAAACCACATGTCAAAGAAAAAAAGAAGATGCTTCCACCCTCTCAAAAGAAACCCACGCTTACTTTTTCGCGAATCCCCACTCCCAGGCGACTTTTAGCTTGCCGCCAGGCGCTCGCTACAAGAAGAAATTAAGTTTTATTAGTGCTTAGAAAACACTCAACCTCGTAGGATCTGTCTCGTCACAGCTCTCCTTGCCCTGTTTAAGGCAACTAATTAGTGGTTTTCTCTTTTTGTTACGTATTAAAAGTGTAGTTCCAACGTCCACTTGATTAACAGCGAAAGTTCTCGTGCTCGTCTTCGCGCCAAAAGGTCACACCCTTTTAGGCCATTTTTCTCCGTTTGTATGCACATATATTAGAGAATATCTAGTGCACCTCAGTTAGCTTTGTCCAATATTGGACAAATACCTCTTTTGGGCAGTTTAACCCAATTCCTCAAAGCCAGAAACGACGTAGCGTCTCTTTTCCCTTGCAGTTGAAGAAAATCAATAAAATGGCGCCTGCAAACTGGTAGTAAAGGCAAGCCATTCCAATCCCAGCAAAGCAAATACATGAATCCAATGTGTGAAGTCTAATAGGCTACCCCTGGGTACGATAACAGGAGAGAAAACAGAATATCAAGGCATTTTGTAGAGTGAAAGGAAAGTTGGAATTTTAAAGACAAACTTCATTTTGAAATTAACAAATCAAGACTTTTTAGTAGATATTCATAATTTTAAGAAACCTTTTGTATATTTATTTTCTATGTGTGAATGAATGAATGCTTGAAGTTAGTCTAAGAATTGTATATATATTTCTATTTTCCATATCAAATGCAAATGCATAAGTATATTATTAAAGGAGTTAATAACTAACCTACCTACCTCTTTCAATTCATAACCTCTGCAAAAAAACTCCACCACCCTATCTTAATACAGTCCACTACTTTAATTGCTTGTAGTTAATTATACTGTTAATTGCTACCCTCACCTTTGTGGTCAAAATAACTTAAGAAAATTAATTTGTTTGTATCGACCAATACCTATATATTTTTTGAGATTTTTTATTAACAATTTATTTGTATTTTTCAGGTATGTACGCTTAGAATTTTCGTCGTCTGGAAAAAGCAGGTCATTGCTAAAGATCGTCGGTAAGAGCTATTGATATTTATTATTACAATATTGTTTATATCGTCAGACAAACAATTGTAAGCATTATGCAAAAATTACTTTACTTTCGTCCATTAATATTTCATCCAGTCTGGGGCCAAACGAATATTTTTTTCCATTCAACTTGTAAATAAAAACAAAATAATTTAGCTTTTGAATATATGTATCTAATTTTGTTATTGCTGCATAATTTGAATTATCCAAATCTCGTTTTTTGCAAGAGATATATAGAAAAACTAAACATTCCTTGAATAAAAAATTGTTATTTACACCTTTCTCCCCATTAGAGATTATTATGTGCAATACTAGGTACTAAAGCATTATTTGCTTTTTCAAACATTTTGATTTGTGTCCAAGAATCAGACAGAATTTGGGTCCAAAACAACTAGACTGCTCGTATAATATGTGAATAAAAATTAAAATTACTAAATGACGAAGTATTATTCCTATAAAAGTTGTTTGGTCTAAAAATTGCTAAAGTGTTAAATATTCAAAGTGCGGTAATTTTTACTTTTCTTTTAGAATACTGATATACTATATTTCTTGATTTCGGAAAGTTAGAAAAATCGGTTTCATGTATAATTGTACTACAAAATGGAGGGTGCTAGGATGTGTTGGAACTTTCTTAGTATTTAAGATTCTCTGGGTGTACTAGCGGCACACCGCAGTGTAAGACTGCTGTGGGTGCAAGCCCACCAGGGTCAGAGGGTCGATGGTAACGAAGCAGCAGACCTCTTAGCACAAGAGGCAGCTAATACACCAGTTATACAACCAGAGCCTTCCTGTAAAATTCCTATGAAACCGCAATACGAGGGCTAAAGGAACTAACTAATGCGTGAACAACATCTCGTCTATTGGTGGAGGATGGATGAACAGTAGTATTCGCGGTTGTTCATCGACGGTGCTGACAGGGCAAGAACTAAAGAAATTCTGAAGCGGAACCGTAATCAGGCCAGGATGGTTGCGTAACTCTTTACGGGACACTGCACTTTAAACAGACACCTTAACAGGATTGTGATGGAAAATTAATCTGACTGAAGGGCTATGCGCAGAAGACAACGAAATCCCTCTGGACCTACTATGCAAATGCCCGGGTTTAGCCAACTTGAGACATTTGCATTTCGGGATCCACGAATCGACTACCGAGGAGATCGTTGGCTCACCGCTGGACTGCATTCTCAAATTCATTGAGAGCACGGGCCTGATGCAGTAGAACTCGGCGAAGGTGGGCGCAATAGACCTCGAGTCTCATCGCAGTTGGCTTAATTTACCTTCAAGGTGTGTGCATTTTCGCATCAGTGGGAATTTTGATCTGCTCAATAAGTAAAGTTTTCTCTATTAAGAAATGTTTCGTAACTAAAACATATCCGGTGCACATAATTTGGTGGCGTGATAATTAAATTCGACATTTCCTCAAAAAATTCTAACCTGTTATATGAGTCATCCTCATTCAGCTCTTGGTGAAGCTAAACTCTTTAGAGACAACATCCATATTTCTGCTGCAAGAGAAGCTATCCAATGAAAGCAAGCTTTTGAAGAGTCCTCTATTCGGAAAAAATCATTGGAAGATTGGAATTAAAATTGCTAAAATGATTCGGTTAACTTCGCTAATAACAATATATGAAACTCATTTTTCTTGGGTATTTTATATGCTGACAATGAAAGATAATATCTCTCGCATCTGTTTGTCTTATTCTACTTTAGATTTTCAGTTTGTTGGGCTAAAAGTATAGATGTTTTAAACTACATACTATTTAATAGTAACCCGAAAAAGGCGACGCGACGGTTTCCCTTGGTTACTGAGTAGAGTTGGGAAGGCTATGCCCACGCCTATAATTTAGCCTTGCGGTTTCAGTAACTGCTTTCCTGGTAGATTCCCTGCAATGCTTCCACTGATCTGAAGGTGATTTCCACTGTAATAAAGCTTCAGCAAAAAATCGATGCTTTCACGGTTTTTCACTTAGTTTTTTTTTGAGATTTGGAAATAAGGCTTTAATAGAGTTTGCTCTTAGCGATAAAAAATCCATTCTTGAGGTGCCATAGTGGAGCAAAGGCTTCGACCTCCGCTTAGAGCACCCCAAAAATATACCTCCTTGCCTTTGAATTGAGGGGCGAAAACGACGCCGAACGAGTTAAAGTCTATTGCTTGAGAAGCATACCAGACAAGGACGCACATCATGTCGGACATGAGATTAATCTCTCCTGGGCATTCTTCAACCCCGGGATACAGGTGACAGGTGGATTAGCTCATTTCCCCCGCAACTATCTATTATCTGTATTAGAACAGATAGCCGGCCGAACTCCATCCTATTGGCCGAAATTCGTTAGAGGGTAACCCCAGTTCCCTTGACGACGCCCGAGGAGATTTGCGACATAGTGATGGCGCCCAATTTAACATTGAAGTTCAGTCTAACCCCGGGCAGTAACCATGCACTATTATTCAAACTAATTAAATTAACTATGAGGTTTATGCGTAAAACTTCAGTGGGTTCAAATTAGTAAATTGTTTAATTATTTAAAATAACATGCATATGAACAGGCCAAGCAAAACTCGATATTCTTTGAATTTATTTCTATTTTTGTCCTAAATCTACTTATCCGAACATACTTATGTTAGTTTATTCCACGTATTCCGCCCTTTGGGTTTTCTCCTAGTCTATAGATAACCTTAATGGGTTTAGGTACTACCTTATACCGAAAAACTATATTGTTGTATTTCCAAATTAATTGATAGGCAATACCGTGAGGCTGACACTCTCAGGTGAATATTCAGTCACTTAAAAAATCTCAGAAAACTAGATTGAGCCCTGAGGAAGACGCTCGATTGATTACCCAGCTATTGCGAGTTAAGTACCTCCTAGCCTTACAGAGATGTTGGCTATGATCCCTCTTTCTGATATTCTTCGGTAGATTTCTTGGTCCTACGACTTCCTTTGCTGGCAGAAAACAAATTTGTATTTTTACTCAAATTTATGTTTTCCATTTGATTATAAATCTTAGCATTTTAGGAAAAATTCTACTGCTCGTTCCTGAGAGTTTTCATGTAATCCTATAGATATTACAATTACAGAAAATATGTAATTTTGCCAAACTAATGTGAATATAGTTGACACTGGAGACATTTATTGATTTCTTCATACAGTTCTCAAGATGTATTTCTTTGAAATATGACAAGCTTCATGCAATGTTAATAAAAGTTTGCAAAATTACTTAATTTGACTTAAAAATACTTTCAATTTAGTTACTTTTTTTTCATAAATCTGCTACAATCACTATTTTTAGTGTGAAACCTTTTTTGCTTACCAGAATTATATCTAACTCCTTGGTTTAAAATTTTGACAAGTGAGTAACGTGTTTCCTTACAGTTGCAGAAAATATTTAGAAGTTTCCTATGACGTCCTGTTATATTTTTTCTTATGTTTTTTCATCTATGTCTGCATTCATCATCCATGACCAAGGCGTTTCCAGTAATACACTTTGGTTAGGAATATCTGGTTGGTAATAGTCAGAAAGAAACCCTAGGTTTTGAGAAACGTTTGCTCAGAAGCTAGCCAGCAGCTTGCCAGTGAATTGAAGGCATGCTTTTAGCTAGCTTCGCTTAAATGCTATTTGGGGTAGAGGCTTTTCCATCTCCAATTCTGCAGTAGTATACTGGAACCTTATGTTTGCTATTGTGCAGTTCTGAAATGTCCACATCTCAGCAAAAAATATTTTTTACTTTCCAATTTATTGGTTAAATTTCCTGTTCAATTTGTGGTAATGCAGTGTTCTTTGTGAGAAAACTGATAGTATAAGCACAAGACCATTAGCAGTTACCTTACCTTATTTATTAACTGGCCTAAGCAATCACTTCTCACTATCTGATAACTTATTTAATGAGCTTGCATCATTCCTAAATATGTTTAGGTGTGTTCATTGCCCCGATATATCCTCGAATTCTTCCGGTTCAAATTTCCCTGTTAACATGTGAAGGCAGCGAGATTCATCTATTCCAAGTTGCATCCCTGTATCTGTGGAAAAGTCTTCCTTCCACGATGTTAAGCATACCACTATTGTTATTTTTTATATAATACCATTCTAATTATAGCATTGTGCTGTTATATAGACACCGAATGACCGAATTATATCTATTATGTCGAGACAAACCTCATGCATATTCATTAGACATGAATATTTCATTAAGCTTTCTGACATTAAAAAATAGCCTATGCCTATATTTATTCTATAATAAACGATAATGGATCTGCCATAACGCGTTGGGCTGATCTCAGCGTTTCTTTCGCGAGTAGTGTCTGCTTGTCTGCTTATTAAACAGGTATGCATGCATATAAGGAGGACGGACTTTTGATATCACATTCATGACATTAGAATATCAGGCCAACTATAGAGTGTCCAAAATGTTCAGGGTATTGGCGACCATTTTGGTGTTATAATCGTGAGTATATAACATAAATGAAAGTTTGTAGATATTGCTATCGAGATATATTATTTTTATTTTGATAATTTTAAATTTACATACCTACTCAATATATCAAAATGACGCCATGGCCATCGAGCCCAATACGGATAACTGTTCACCGTTTGGCGGTAGTGACATTCAGACAACTAAAAATCAAGTTTTAAAATTGGTTGTAATTTTCACGAATTAGTAACAAAAGGTAGTTCTTTGTAAATATAGCTAGTATGGCAAAACTGATACATATAAAACAGATTCGATATAAGAAAAACTATAAATTAAACTTAAGAACACCAGCTATCTTAATAATACAAATGACCGATATGTCCTCCGTTGTTTTCGAAACAGGACCGATCCATGCCTCCTTTTCAGTGTTTTCAGAGACCCCCTGTAATGTTTTGACCCTGGTTAAGTCTGTCAATTTCATTTATATTTTTTTGCTGTATCTCCTCGATATTTCTATTAGGCCGTTGACAAACTACATTTTTCAAACGGCTTCTTAAAAAGTATCTATTGGTGTGATATCTGGGTATCTGATATATTGGGTGGCCAACGAAGTGTTCCGTTAAGGCCAATCCACTTGTTGGAACACTGATTTAAATATACTACTACTTCTCGGCATGCTAAATAATATTATCCTAGATTTTCAATGGCAATCCTTCCAAGAGGTTCTCAATATCACTTTGAAGAAACTGTAAGTATATTTGGCCTGTTAAAGAGCCACGATAAAATAGTGGTTAAATAATTTTATTTGCTACCATCCCACACCAAACATTAAATAGTTAGCTCCTACCTTGAAACTTTATCATTTCATATTTCTGAGGGTTAACTACTGCCCAGAAATTTGTATTTCTCCGATTATGCATGTCTGATTGTTGTAAATGACGCTTCGTCTGTCCATATGATTTTATCGTATAAGTTGTCCTCGTCCTGCTTTCTCATCAGCATCAGCATCGAAGCAACAAATCGGAAACGATTTTTTTCGTTCTTTTGTTAGATACTGAGCGGGAAGGATACGACATGGTCTGAACCAAATTTTATTCCGTTTGAACTGTTCCACACATAGGCCTATAAGCTTTTTCCTAACGGGGCCATTGATTAAATTAAATATACTAGAGTAACGGTTCTTTTTCTATA
This sequence comes from Pissodes strobi, assembly GCA_016904865.1. Taxonomy (NCBI): domain Eukaryota; kingdom Metazoa; phylum Arthropoda; class Insecta; order Coleoptera; family Curculionidae; genus Pissodes; species Pissodes strobi. The sequence continues at coordinate 56,408 of MU186428.1, forward strand.
ACGCAAAAGCTCACTGCAGGCTCACCGCCGGGGGTGCTACGCCCATTTTTTAACCAAAAGTTTAGATCGTTAAAAAGAGGTAACGCGCGGTTTTTCAAATGACAATATCAAATCAATAATACTCATTAAGGATCAGAACTATCGATGGTTATTGACAGTTTTATTTTTTATGGATATTGTGATTTTGTACGCAAAAGGTATGTTATCTGTGTGTATTATGTAATAACCACGTGGTCGTCGTCAACTCCCGACTAGTCGTGGACAATGAACACAAGACATAATATAAACTTAATCAGTACACGCGTAATGACATGGCGTAACCAGATCGAACTTAAGATCTGACTGGTTAATTCAATGCCAAACCATTTGGCTTTGAATTAACCAAACGTAAAGACCTTGGCTGTTGCTGAGTTGCAGGCTCTGCTGATCCAACGAAATTCGATATGTAGATGAGGCTTTCTAGGTCTCGAAATGGGGTGTCCTACGGAATCAAATTCTTTAATGCCTTGCCTGTCTGCGTCAAGGATCTGCCGCTTAATTCATTGAAGCTGAAAGTCAAAGAATTTTTGATTAAAAATGCTTTCTTTTCATTCGAAAACTGTCTTCTGTCCAGTTTTGATAACCTTCCGTGGTCAACATCATGAGTTGTTTTTATGTTGTTTTGTGTGTTGAAGCTTTAGATGTATTGGCTGTATTGTCACTTTTTAATTTTTTTTATTATGTCTTAGCTCTCAGTAGCAAGTTTTTTTTGTAATTGTATTCATTTGATTACCTATTGAATTGACTTGTGTATGAGTATTGTACTTTTCAGCACCAATAAATAAATAAATAAATAAATAGATGTCGCACGTCGCACTAATATAACTTGCTGTCTTGTTTATTTTAATAATATGAAATGAATTTTATATTATGTTCATAAAAATTATAAAATTTGTTTATTAGTACAACAGCAGCTTCCATGAAGCCGAGTTAAAGGCGTTTTTGTCGTCCAGTGTGACCACAATACACCGTCTTTCCCCTCTACCATGGAACTTTGCCTCTGTAGCTATGTCTATAACCCTGCTCATTGCATCTATTGCAGATCTACCCTTCTAAAAACCGTATTGAATTTTTGGGAGCTCACGCCCTTCATTTATCATATACTCTAGGCGCTCTTTGATAAGGTGTTCATAAGATTTAGCAGTAACGTCTACAACGCATAGCGGTCTGTGTCCCCTAGCTTCATCATAGGGTTTCCCACCTTTGTGTGTTAAGACCAGCTTAGCAGTTTTCTAGATATTCGAAAATTTCTGTACTTGTAGCAGGCCATTTAATATTTGTCGTATGGTCTCCGGTGCTACTTTGGCAAACGCCCTCAATGCCTCAGAAGGGGTGCCATCAGGTCCTGATGCTTTTCCAATTTTTATCTTTCCCATTGTTCTCGCTATTTCTTCTGTAGTAAAATTCGGGGGGGCTGGTGTCTCAATTGGCGTTGGAAGTATTTCTTGTCTTGTCGGGAATGGTATATTTATTATTTCTGTAACTTTTTCGTCAGTTAGTTTAAATAAAAGGCCCGTTGTCTTTGAAATTTCTTTTTATTATCTTATATCCTTCGCCCCATATATCATCATACAGGTCTTCGCATAGTTTTTCCACTTGTTTTCCTTTTCCATTTGGATCAGTTTCCTTAGACCTTTTTTTGTTTTGTCTGTAGACATCCCATGCCGCTTCTAGTAGCGCTTCATCATTTTCGATTCTTCTTTTTCTTGTGTACTCTCCTACTATGAATACATTCTATTCGTTTTGCCGCAATTTCCTCATTCCACCAGTATGGCGAGCTTTTCTTGGCTGGGTCTTGGGTGGAGGATTCGTTGTAAGCATCCTTCAGTAACTTTGTGAATTGTGGTGGGCTGATTGTTGTGATATGTCGGCATATGTTTTCTCTTATTTTTGTTGCAAATTTTTCGTTGTTTAGGTAGACTTTTCCTTTTATGTCGATTTTTTTGGCTGTATTATCTTTAACCTCGAATGTAATATGATTATTGAGTGTAAGTGGTTCATTTTCTAGTATTTCCCATTTCTCGATCCTCGCGGATATATATGGTGTTGCAAAAGTTACGTCGATATGGGGTTTCTGCCTTCTTCTCTCGAACGTTGGTTTATTTCCTATGTTTTGCGGTATAAGGTTTGGTCTCGCAGTTGCCTCCCCTAGTATGTGTCCCCTTCTGTCGCTATGTGGTGACCCCCATTCCAGGGATTTTGCGTTAAATCTCCAAGTACTACCGAGTCCCTGTTACCCCCTGCAATTACTTCCGTGATTGTGTCCACATAGGTTTCAAATTCTGCCACTGTTATGTTTGGTGACACATAGCAACCACAGATATTGAAGTTTGCTGCCTCTGCAACAACAATTCCGTCTCCCCTGATTATCTTCCCAATTTTTACATTCTTATTCACACAGTAGATTGCTACATCCCCTCTGCTATCTGCTAGCCAGCCTTTATTCTTTATCAGCTTTCTATTCGGTGGCTTGCTACGATAACATCAACCTGTTCTTTTGCTGCTGTTATGGAGGCCATATCATGTGCTCTTGTTGATCTATCGGCATTTATTTGTAGTATTGTCATTATTTAATCTGGACTGTTAGAGGCCTCCTTCCTTTTCCAATTGTCTTGTATGGGTAACTCTACCGATTATCTGATATCTCATTTCCCCCCGGCCGGCATGTGGAGAGCGCTCTCTGAAATGCAGGGCAATTCCCAGTTGCAGATAGGGCAGTTTCCTTGCCCGATGCAGTTTTCTTGCTCGGTGCAGTCTCTGATAGGTGTCCATCTCTCCCGCATTTATAGCATTATCCTTCTAACCGAAACTAACCCAAACTTCTCCAGACTCTTACAGTGGCGCTCGCTTTGGGTTCAATCTCTGCAAAAGGAACGCTTATTTAATTCAATTTTATTCTTTAGGAGGTCGACTTGGGATTAATGGTGCGTGAGAAAAGGCGCTATGACAAGAAGCATTTAATTATTATTTATTTTTTACACGTAACAAAGAACTTTATCTGCACAAAACAGAATAAATAATATGTTACAACGCTAACGCGTATTCACCAGCTTACTCTCCAGGTAGCGCGCCCAAAGAAGTTCCACTTTTTGTCATAATGCCATTTTGCCACTCACCATTAACTCCAAGCCGACTCCAGAAAAAATAAAATGAAGTTAAATAAAAGTTCCTTTTGTGGGGATCGAACCCAAAGCGAGCGTCACTAAAATGAGAGAGTCCGTGCAACATACAAACGTGTTACGAGGTCTCCGGTATACTTTATTTTAAAGCTTGGCGACAAGCGTCCGGTCATTACCTCCTACAACTAGGCCTGACGGCTTAGGTGTGACGTCATCCAAAGTGGTCTAAACTTATTTACAGGCATATTTTGAAATGTGCAACTTCTTTTAAAATTTCACAGTTAAGTAGACATTTTAGATGCAAAAATCTCGAAAAAATATACCAAAAACTTGTTTTTTGTAAATTTAACTTTTTTTATATGTAGTTTGAAACGTAATTGACCTAATACAATACCTCCTACAAGCTCATATTACGTTAAGCACGACTATTATGATTGATAATGTGTTTTAATCATTTGTTTCAAATCAAAAATTAAATCGCAGTTTACTTACCTTTTTCTGCATACATAAATAATATTTAAGGGCTTCCGGTTAAAACGAGGCTGCGAGTCATGAACTCAGCCCTTAGACGCGCCTCATTCGATTTTTGTTAAAGGAAAACGATATTTCAAGCTCGTATCAAAGCCCAAAGGTAAAACCTTTGAATATCCAGTTTATCAAAATAGAATCGATTTTGATAAACTGAAACTAGATACCACCAATCTATTTGTAAAATGTCACTATAGGTATAAAGGTGTCATAATAGGTAATAGTAATGTCAAACTTGGTAGTGTGTTTTCTCCTCGGTTTTCTCCCTCCAAAGAACCTTGCAATATTCAAATATTTATGATAAAAAAATTAAAGCTTTATACAGGTCTCAGATTTTACTTTTTTGTGTTAGATTGGGTATATTACTCGGTATATTATTGGGGTCTAATATTTATTCATTAAAAGTCTACAGTTTCCTTTTTTTATTTACCCAAAAGATTATGATTATGTTTAGAACAATAACTAGTATTTGAAATGCTGCTAAGAAAAATTTTTGAAACATCAATTTTTAGGTGATTTTTACAATTTTCAAAATGAGTCAAAAGTCTGTTTTGATTTAGATAGTTTAACAACAGCTCACAGAGAAAAGACTTTTTATTGTAAATTTTTAAAAATGTGTATTCGAACTCAGTTTTTTAAATATAATATAGGCTGCTGAAACTACGTCCACTACTTGTTCACGAGGATTTAAAAGAGCCACACGACTTAAGGAATTAATTAAATTGTAAGAATCTTCTTCAACACAAGATTTATTAAAAGTTAAATTTTCTTTGCAAAATTCACACCTTAATTAATTTAAAACAATGTGACAGCAATATCCACTTAAATAAATGATTACTGGCATTTCAGATGTTATAGCTTCTGTATCAGACTGTGTAATTGTAATTTTGGGCAATAAATTGATAACATAGTCAGAATTTAATGAGTTACCTATTGACGGGTAATATAACATTTTTATCCTTATCACTCAAATATTGAAAAATGTTACGAGCATAGGTTAAACAAATGCCTCTCATCAATATGGGGATCTGTTAAAAATCTGTTACAAATAGTTTTTACAGTGATAGGATGAGGTAAAATAATAGGAGCATGATTACGCAAATATTTATAGGAATGAGGGCATATAGCAAACATTGCATTACAGCCTTTATGAGGCATAATTACACTAAATATCACTTGATCCAAAATTAGCTAACAGGAACAAAATTTATAAACTTGCTGTACACAATGAACCGGCCTGCGAGCACAAAATAAATCCTACTCTTATTACACGAAAGCAACAGATCCTTAAGTCCAAACATTTTGGAAAGATAAAAACATGAACTTTAGGTCCTTTCGGGTAGTTTCCGCGGCAGCCTGGTGCACAGCATCTGGACGGCATTGTTTAAATTTAAACACACCAAAGTACTAATATTATAAAGAAATTAACCGAAAATCAATCTATCTATAATTTTAAATATTTATTTATATTTAATATAACTATACTATAATATACCAAAGCAAACTTTTACATTAAGTATCTAATATATTGCTAATTGTAATCCAAGACAAATATTTTACGTTTCTTTGAAAAATAATTTGTGGCAAACTACAGTGAGAAGTAGCCCAAATTGTGACAAAGCGCCCAATCTGGCAGCACTGCATACAGAATACATCGAAGACGGCGAGATGGAAATTGACATTTCAGTCGCCCAGTGTGGCATTCAACGTTAAATATGGAAATAGGCGCGATAAAATAATCAATACTTTTACTGGGCTCCTCTGAATGCTTTTCTTATGGCAAGAAGAGTTTTGACCTCCTAGGATGACGTCACTGCTAATTTTAATATTAGCCTAGTTGGCCTAGTTGTAGGAAGTAATGGTTCGGTGCGCGCATACTTAATACACTGGGCAAGGTCTGTGGTAGGTCATTCTCCGTTTCTCTTTTGTGCGAATGAAATTTCACTGTTGGTGTGTGGTCCAGAAGTGTACTCAATTTTTCAATAAATGTTTTGTTTAATTTATTCACTAACTTTAATTATTGTTGTGTTGCCTGATTAAAGCGGAAGTCTGAAAATATTAGCCCTCTCGGGGGCATTGGGTTTTAAATTTTAACTTTCTCATGCCGCTTGAGGTGTGGCAGAAGATTGAAGACAATTTCTTTTAAAAGATGAAAATAAGAGAGTGTTTATTTTGATATAGAAAAGTAAAATTTGAACTTTGGGACACCATCGTGGGAATTCACCAACCAACCATAATACTTCTGAGTTACTAAAAGTAATAAAATGTAATTGAATGAAATCTAAATTCTGCTGATAATTGTTAAAAAGAAGCCCATTTATATCTACATGTTTCTTTAAATTTGGTTTTACTCTCCGAGGCCGTATTGTATTTTATAAATATAAATCTGAATATTAGTTTTGTTCTTTTACTGCTTTGTTCAAAAACTGTACGTCACGACCGAAATAAGAGTGGATTTGATGTCCGTTACGCTTAATTACTTACAAAATATAATTCTCTTTTAGAGTGTATTAAAACACTGGCCTGATTTATTGCAATTTCAAATATCTTACTTTTCTTTAATTAATAAATAATATTTAATGTGTTTATTTAATTAGTATACTACACGCTTTTGTGACCAATGCATTCCAGGAGATAAACCTATAAAGTATGTGGCTGTAAAAAATAATGGCATTTATCTAATTGATTTTATATGACTGTGTACAGTTGCTAATTGAAATTGATGTGGCTATATTAGTTTCTGTACCAGACAACGGCAACTAACTAAAAGTTCCCCAAAATACTTTTATTTGGGTTATATTTATTATATTTGAAAGACCTTAATTTTTAGAGTATTTGATAATGTCACACTTATTTCAGAATATAGACACTCAGTAATAAATTCACAATTTCGAGAATATGTATGGCGATATTTTTCAGATCGGATGAATCATTTTGGTTTATTATACCGAGTATCCCCCCCCGATTGTTTTACAGCATATCTTATGGAGACTAGTAGGAGATAGGAATGCGGTTTTTGCCATACTCTGCGACTTTTTTTCAGATGCAGGGAAATTTTAAAGTTTCACTCGTTATTCGTTAGGTATTAGAAGGAAAAGTGATATTTACGAATTTTTTTCTGTGTGGTATTGGTTATTGACGTCAGATATCCCCTGGAGGTAATGGTGTATTAACCAAAGTATAGTTTTTTTACTGTGTATTGTTAATTATTTTTTATTCTCCTCAGTCTTATTATTAAAATCATATGACAGTCTACGTTTATGTTTGAAATTTAATGAATAATAATTTAATAATTAATTTTTGTGCTAATCAGATCTTTAAAAGAAAATGTGATTGAGCTTTAACACCTTTCTACTTTTTGGCATACCTGATCCTATCAGATATAAAAATAAACGCCTACCCATTATCGAGCGAGAAAAAAACTTCTCTAGATATTGCTTTTAAATATTTTTCAAACACAGACTTATTACCATTAATAATTAAATGAAGAGCCAAATCAGATCTCTTTAAATGTTGCCACACTACAGTTGTGCAACTCCAAAAAGGACATTCCATAAATTAATCCCATTCTGTCCAACTTTGCTTCTTCTTCAGACGTAGAAAGAATGTTTCCTTCATATGGACTTGGAAAAGCGACTAAATTGGTGTCCTTTCTTTAACATTTCAATTGTAATTAAATTAATAAAATGATATTATACATTACATTAACCAATTTAAATTAGCTCAGCCTTATTTCCACATACCCGATGCCCGATGTGAAATCGTTAAAATAGTTTCGTGTTCAGCTGGGTAGAATTATGACATACCATTAGTCAATTATTCTGTCTAAAAAGCATTTGAACGATTTTTATCATTCTTTTATTTTTATATGAAAATGGAATAAATTTCTATTTGTATATTGAATACTCTCCGATATTAACCTTCGTGAGCAAGTTTTTGTTTTTTTTTTTACGGGGAGATTTGTTATTTATTATTATTGAAGTGTGAAAACTTCTTTAGGCGCATTCAGCACACTTTTACCTTGGTAGTGAATAAGAGTGAGCCATCCATTCACACCCGAAGCTATCTACTCTCGGCTATCTAATGCTCATTCGGGTAAAGTCGGTTCGAGTCTACTTCAGCCAAGCGAGAGAAAACAGTCAGTAACGAGATATTTAAGAAATTTAAATTCTTATTTGAATTACCCTGTGTATCTGGTCAGTCCCTGTAATATAACAATTCCAATAATCGTCTACCTAACTATCAAATTATAAACATTATAATCAGCTCTTACATTATGCCTGTCTGTATTCTATATTCACTTTGACGCAAGTATTTCCATCGGCCGCATACCTCTGCTGATAGAGCGTTGGTTTAGCATGCGAGAGATACCAGAATCGATGCCCAGCGTCTCCAATATATTTTATTTAATATTTTAAGATAGCTTCTAAATTATTTTTTTTAAATACTTAGCAAATAGATTCTAATAGAATCCATCCACATTTCAGTTACCATAAGCCTGTTGTTTCATTCTTAGGGTATGACGCAAATGAAGAAGATCGATCAGGGCAGTAACAAAGACACAATTATAATAATTGTATATTTTGTGAATATAGAAAAGAAAAAATACTTGTATTTCATAATATTAATCTAGCATTCTTGAACTTCTGGTTTCAGCCGTGTGGTCTTAAGCACACACCGTAATTTTTTTTTTTGAATTTGAGTTCTGTTGGGCCTGCAATTTCGTCTTATTTTTTATTTTTCTATTGTTTAATGGCTACAATATTAATATCTTCTTTTTCTTCTTCTTCTTTATTGCGGAAGCCTTGCTTGACTTGTTTTACCCATTTATTTGTCCCTCCTGGGATGCCGACGACCAGCTGTTCTTCCACCTCTTGGGAGGCCGTCCTGGTGATCTGCCGGATGCTGGTTTGCCATTTCTGGCGATTTTTGCCAGTCTGTGCTTCTCCATCCTGGATATGTGATCGTTCCAGAAGCGTCTCCTAGCGCGTGTCCATCTAACCACGTCCTCTGTCTTGCATTCTTCCCTGATTTCGTTACTCCTTCTTTGATCCCAAAGTGTGTTCCCTGTGATCATTCTTAGTATTCTCATTTTATTGGTTCGTGCCATCCTTTTTGTCTCCGCTGTGTCAGCTCGTATTTCTGCCGTGTATGTCATTACGGGCCTGACACATGCTTTATATATTTTAACTTTGGTCGGGATTGATATGCATGTATTTTTCCATATGGTTGTTCGTAAGGCTCCTGCTATCCTGGCTGACTTGTTTACCTGGTTCCGTACGCCATTCTTGAGTTCACCATATTATGGTGATATTGTTATACCCAGATAGTTGAATTAAAAAACCTGGTCTATTGTTTTGTTGTTTAGTTCTAGTTTGCACCTGGGTGGTTCCCTGGCGATCACCAAGCTTTTTGTTTTGCTGGTTGATATTTCCATGTTAACTTTTTCGGCCTCTTTCTTAAATGCCTGTAAGAGCCATTGCAGTCCGTCTTCCGTGTCCGCGAATAGCGTTACGTCGTCTGCGTAACATATTATCTTAAGTTGTTGGTTTCCCATCTTGTATCCCTGGTCTACCTTGCGCACTTGCTATATTATGTGATGTTGAACAGCAGTGGACTGAGACTGTGTCCTTGCCATATCCCTGTGCTTTGCTCTATTTTTTCTGTTGTTGTTAATTTTGATGTTTGTGTTGAGCTCTCTAACCGTCTCCGTGATGCTTGGGGGTATTCCCCTGCAGTCCAGCTCGTTCCTAACGTTCTCCAGCCTTATCCTGTCGAACGCTTTCGTCAAATCTATAAAGCACAGGTATGCTGGTTTGTTATACTCTATTGCATTCTCTACAACCTGCCTGATAACGAACACTGCGTCAATCGTCGAACGGTTTTTCCGAAAACCTTGCTGCTCCTCGCTGATTGTGGTGTAACTGAGAATGCGTTGCTGCAGCATACGGGTGCATAATTTCATGGTCGTGTCTAGAAGCGATATTCCTCGGTAGTTCGCCGGATCTGAGGTTTTCCCCTTTTCGGATATTGGGATTGTGATGTGTCTCCATCTCGCTGGTGCATTTTTGTCTTTCAATATTTTGTTGAATAGTTCGGCCAGCTGTCCAGCCAGAGCTTCTCCTCCTCACTTCAGTAGTTCGTTGGGGACGTTGTACGGGTCTGGAGATTTACCGTTTTCAGGTGCTTCATTTCGGATATCACTTCCTCTACCGTGTATTGTTCTACATCCTCGATGTCTATGGCTTCCCCTCGGTTCAGCCTCCCCCGCTCATTGGGCCTCTGTTGTTCCTGTTCGTTCCGGTTTGTATACAGGCCCTGAAAGTAGGTGGTCCATTTGGCTGCCGAGATTTTATTTAATTGTACTGTCTCATTTATTTCCCTTCTTGTTGCTCTGAGCATTTTCCATATGCGTTTTTGGGTTCCATAGAAGTCACTTTCCATTTATCTACTGAAGTTCTCCCAATGCTCTTTCTGTATTTCCCTTATGCGGTTGTTTACTCTGTTCCTTATTTGGATGTATTTGATGTGGTTTCTTGGAGTCTTGTTGGCTGTGTATGTTAGGTGGACTTTTATCTTTTCATGGGCCAATATCTTCAGCTCTGGTTTAAACCATGGTTTATTATTTGCCTGGTGCCTCCTCCGCTGAAGGATGGGTTCCCTTTAATTTTTTTGGGATATGCGCCGTTTATACAGATCCAGCGTGCTTTCTGTTTTTAGTGACTCGATATTGAACTTTGTTGTTGGGATGTCCGGTTTCTTCCTATTGGCTGGTGGTCTTGCCATGGTAATTATTCCCATTACTAAGTTATGGTCTGATCCGATGTTTGCTGATGTTAGCGATCTAACATCCTGTATTTGCTTTGGTTTAATGGCTCTATTCGTTATTATAATATAGTCTATTGTGGACTTTACCCCTCTATTGCCCTGAAACGTGACTTTATGTTGGGGTTTGTGTTTAAAGTATGTGTTATTAATTCTTAGTTCCTGGTAATTAATATTAATATCAATATCACTACTTTGTAGTCTTTTTATGGTAGGCAGTGTTTAGTAATACTTTTTATTGTATTATATTACCTATTTTGTATAATACAACTAATATTACTGCTATAAATAAATAAATATGGGGTTTTGAGGTTGATATTCTCTAGGATGTAATTAAGCGGGATATCGGTGAAGTGAAGGAAAATGGCAAATTGTAAAATATAAGCCTGTAGATCATTGGATCCTTTCAGTTTTGCTATCATTTGACAATTCGCATATTTTTTAATTATTTTTTACTTTATTTCTACCAGCAGCGCTGTGCTGTAAAAATAACTATCTATAAGGGAGTAGTGGCAAATATGGCTCAGGTTAATGTTGTTTCTTAAAAAAGAGTAATCATATTTTTAAGGCACATTATTAACATAACAAATCCTACATTATTAAGAAATGATTTTGTTATATAAAAATGTTTTACAAAATTTTATAAAAATGTGTACACATATAATTAAATATAAAATTCTGTATTTGGGCCATATTAAATATACTATAGTATTATACGACCAGTAGTTAACATATAACAAACTTAGCTAAAAATGTTTAAATTTTTATTAAATTTAGCCTTATTTGGTATTTATTTTATTGAATTTCCAAAAAAATTGAGCGAATCTGCTAGTACTCGGGACAATGATGTGTAAACATAATATGTCCTATATCGACATCATGTAATTAAAATATAATACCGTCCTAGCGGCTAGCTTTTTAGAAGCGCATTGCAATCGCGGCCGTCCAGTATTAGCTTGCTCCTCAATGCGCATGGGTTATGATGTCACATCGGTTTACTCATTTCCGTCCCCACATTTCCGTCCCATTTGCCGAGATTTACCCTCATACCGCTGCGTAAGATGTTTACACAACAATAAAACGAAATATAAATTTTGAGCCTGGTCCATATTAGCCGTACGGATACATTATATGGCCTTAGTGGCTATATTACTCATACGTATCAAAGTATTACAAAGCCTACTTAAAAATGTAACAAATATATTTAAAAAAAATATATTTACATTTTACAAGGAGGGCATTCTACACACACAAAGTGGTCAGTGTCTTTTGGATCTAAACCTGCGCATAGTTCATGGTACCATATTTTACAAATCACACACATTTGCATATCGATTTTTTCTCTTTGGTGCACACAGCACAATACCAACATTCTTGCGATACGTTAGTGGCTGAAGAAGGTCCCTCGGAAGTCTTTTCGGAAGTAGAAATTTTTTTGCAAAAAATTTTTTTAGTCGCGAGTTGCATTTTTTTCGAATGACATTTCGTTTTTTAGCATTCTTTCGTGTTGGTAGCAGCTCTGTAACTGATTATTTATTAGCTTTATTATTTCCTTCAATAATTTTTCCTCGTAATTTTGCTAATGACATTTCATCTTCAGATGTTGATATATATATA
>MU186428.1:68635-82004 GCA_016904865.1 Pissodes strobi
TATCCATCTCTTCAACTCTAATTGGCTCGTTTTGAATTATTGGAGAAATTGCATCTGGATTTATTGGGTATCATACAGTAGCCTCAAACCATTAATTATATTGTATCGTCTCATGCACTTTGGTTACACGTGAGAAAAAAACTATGTTAAATCGTGAGTGCTTTCAGGGTGTGTGGCCCAGTATCGCAATAACTCCTAGTTACAGTGCGTTTCGAATGAATGACAGTCTTCTCAAGTGATCCTGCTTCTTCGACAATGATATAATCGAGATGACTAGATACGCCATCAAACACAAGGAGAGTTTCAAAGTTTCAAAGTTTTATTCAAACAAGGTACAGTTACATTTACATTAACAATTGTAGGAAATGCTAGTCATGAATTTGAAAATTTTTGTGTATCCTGAACCAACATTCAGACCTTGTTAACTATGCACCAATACAATTCTCAATAAAAATTAAAATTAAAATTAAATTAAATTAATAAAAAAAAAAATAATCAAAACACTACAGGATATGGCTGTGCATTCACACAGATATACAGGTATCAATACAGGTATAGACAATCATCTACGCAGAGAACCAGGTTATTTTTTTGGTAATAAATATATAGTTTGTTTTTACCCAGTGTCTAATTTTGTTTTTAGTTAATTTTGTAATATTATGCTTATTTCTTATAGGGAGCGGTAGCAGATTTAACAATCTGGGCCCCGTAAAAGAAATATTTCTCTGAGTAGAGGAGAAACCCTGCAGAGACATACAGAATTTCGATTCGGTTACGGCCCTGGTCCGCATCGAATGGTCAACCACATCCTGAATAATCCTATACTTTTTATAGGATGTATGTAAACAGCCTCTTAAACCTAAAAGTCAGTGTTAAAATTGTATATTTTGCATATGATACTGCCCTATTAATCGCTGGTAATTCATGGCTTTATGCGTACACGAAGGCTGAGTTGGACTTACACAAAATAAAGTGCTGGCTAGACTCTAATCACCTAACTTTAAATATTGATATGACAAAATTTGTATCATTCTCTATGACTAAACGGGGCATGTCAAACAAAGATTGCATTACCTTACATAGATCTTCATGTAGTGTCCCAGCAGACTGTAATTGTTAACTGAAAATAGAATCCTGTGATAATATAAGGTATTTGGGTGTGTACTTTAATAGATTCTTGAAATGTTGACTACATTAGTAAAAAAAATTGAAAATTAATCTATAAATTCTCTCAATACTAAGACAGCGTCTAACTTTCAAATTGACAAGGATGATGTATTTTTCATTGGCTGAATCAATCCTAAACTATGGTATACTGTGCTGGGAGTCAGCATGTGAGTCCTTTCTATTACCATTAAAAATAGTTAAAAATTATATATTAAAGGTTCTATTATTTAAGCCTAAAATGTATTCTACTGATCTGCTTTTTTCACAAACTGAGTTTCTAAACCTAAGACAACTGTACTGCGTTAGAATTATTCAATTTTCTTTAAAGTATAGGATTTTTCAGGATGTGGTTGACCATTCGATGTGGACTAGGGCCGTAACCGAATTGAAATTCTGTACGTCTCTGCAGGGTTTCTCCTCTACTCAGAGAAATATTTCTTTTACGGAGCCCAGATTGTTAAATCTGCTACCGCTCTCCATAAGAAATAAACATAATATTACAAAATTAACTAAAAACAAAATTAGACACTGGGTGAAGATAAACTATATATCTATTACCAAAAAAATAACCTGATTCTCTGCGTAGATGATTGTGTATACCTGTATTGATACTTGTATATCTGTGTGAATGCATAGCCATAACCTGTAGTGTTTTGATTATTATTTTTCTAACTTATTTGATTTAAGTTTGATTGTGAATTACATTGGTGCATATTTAAGAAGGTCTGAATGTTGGCTGAGGATACACACAAATTTTCAAATTCACCGTGTCCTTGACTAGCATTTCCTATAATTGTTAATGTAAATGTAACTGTACCTTGTTTGAATAAAACTTTGAAACGCTCCTCGTGTTTGATGGCGTATCTAGTCATCTCGGTTATATCATTGTCGAAGAAGCAGGATCACTTGAGAAGGCTGTCATTCATTCGAAACGCACTGTAACTAGGAGTTATTGCGATACTGGGCCACACCCTGAAAGCACTCACGATTTAACATAATTATTTCTCACGTGTAACCAAAGTGCATGACACGATAAAATATAATTAATGATTTGAGGCTACTGTAATCCAGGTGCCATTTCACCATTAATTCAAAACCGGCCAATTAGAGTTGAATAGACGGATATATTAACATCTGAAGATAAAATGCCATTAGCAGAATTACGAGGGAAAATTATTGAAGGAAATACTAAAGCTCATGAATAATCATTTGCAGAGCTGCTACCAACAGGAGAGAATGCTAAAAAACCAAAAATCTTTCGTGGATTGGAATGACAACAGAATATTTAAAAAATTTAGGATAATACACGGATCAGAAAATGGTATTGATTAAGTGCAATAATGGTCTCATAAGACTTTCGTGATTCTCTTTTATAACTCTGGAGGAGATACCGTCCTCTCCGCCTGAGGTGGTGTGTTTTAACGAGCCAATTATATCAATAAGTTCCGTCTCGTTAACAGGTCTAAGAAACATTGATTTATCCGATAGATTTCCGTACGTTTGCCATTTTGACACTATTTTAGAAGCAAATTTTTTTCCAACTGAACCAAAGAAGCCCTAATTGGATATCTCTTGCAAGTCAGAGGTCAATTGTGCGTTTTCTCTTTTTATAAATTTAATACTAGTTTTTTCTTGGTAATCATTAGGAGCCTCCCGAATACTTTCTTCTTTTTTAGGATCATCTAAACTTTCAGTTATTTTATTTCTGTAGTAAGAATATTTTTTTTTTAATTTTTGACAAGTAATCTCTGTATTCAGTATATGTTTTAACAGCTCTTGGACAATGATTAGATCTTACCTCAACTTTTTTAAGATAATTTCTATGCCGAATACATTTAACAATGCTTGTAGTGGTCCAAGGTTTTAAGCATCTATATTCAGTAGGTATTAGTGTTAGTTTTGTGCTTTTATCTAAGTAATTTTTTTATGTTATAGTTTCAGCTATAGTATCAGGTTGGCTTTCAGTTAGAATGTTTTGCCATGACTCATTATTTAGAAAATTTTGCATCGTATTAAAATTTGTTCTTTGACCGAACTTATTAACCTGCCCAGACTCGGCAATGCTTAACTCTATACTCAGTATTATTGGAAAATGAGCCGTAATGTCACTGTTCATAACAGCTGCATCAGACTTTTTCGAGGCTTTACCAAAAAAAAAAAAATTATCCAAGTACGAATCTATTCTCGCGGGTATAGTAATATATGGAAAATATGCCAAACCTGATAAACAATTTAAATAATTTGATAGGTATTTCTTCTTATCCAATAAATTAATGTTAGTATCCCCCGAGAAAATCTCTATGGAGCAAGGGAAAAAGTGTCCCTGAGTAAGTAGTCCAAAATTATATCAGGATATAGTTTTTGATCTAAACTGGGCAGCCTATAATGTCCTATTAGGCGTATTTTTGTATTATTTTTTGTTAGCTCTATACGCAAAATTTTATGGTTTTGTATGCTTATTACTATATGCTGCAGTATTAAGTCAGATTTAACATAAATAACGGTGCCATCGCACCAGTTCACAGAACTTTCATTATGGAAAATGGAGTATGACTCAATATTAAAATCCACCCAATTTTCTACCATGTCAGTTTCAGACATGATTATTACATCGTATACTACCTACCTCTAATGAAGATAATAATATGAAATTGTCGATGTTAGTTTTAATCCCCCTAACGTTAACATGTATTACATTTAAACTATCCCTTCCATCCATAGTAAATTCACCTGCGTCATTAGCAGTGTTACAAAACACAGTTGGACCATTTATTCTGTATTTAGCGAAAAACCTGAAAAATTCAACAAATAGATCCGTACTTATGCAATCTTTCGAAACCATTCCGATGAAAGTACCATATGGCAAATTATGCAGCAACCTCGAATTTAGACGCTTACCTTTGAAAAGGACCATATGGGCATAGTGTTACCCATAGCGTTGCAGTACTCTACCACTGTACATTCTCGGCATGGTCCGGAGCCAAGAATCGTAAACTCTAATTTAGCATCCTTTTCTGCTAAATTGCTTTGTGACTGATGAAGAGTGAGCCTGCAGCTTTTTTTCAGCTATATTCCCCACATTCTGTGGTTTGGTCTTTAATTCTAGTTTCTCTATAATTAAATTTAATTGTATAAAGTAGCCATTTACTATTACCTTATTACGTTTTTGTGCGCCTGCAAGATTCATTGCCTGGACTTTTCTTTTCGACAAATCTGGATACCTTCGAAGAAAATCACGAAGCCAATTTTTACTATAGAATAAATCCAAGGTTCGTATTTCTATTCTGAGTATTTTTTTAATTGCTCAGAATAATAATTAATAATCATAACGTAAAAGTTCGAAGTGTTTGTTTAATTTTTTATTTAGTATATTCCTTAAATTAATTGTTATTGTAATAAAGTATCGTAAAAAATTAATTAACAATTATTTTTGAGGAATCTTCCTGCGAGAGTTGAAACGTCAATTACAAAAAAAATTGGAAATATTAATAAAGTTAAACAACACTTGCCCTGATTTATCACTCATAATATATTTTAATAATTCATTTGAATTCTTTTTTATATTAATTTATTTCTTAAATCTACAATTTTAAAGATTTGCATGACATAGTCGACCGCATAGAATGAGTAGACACTTTCTTGGATATTATCGTTCCTCCATGAAGAGATTCAATGGTTTTTATGGACGTAGTAGAACTCAGTGATGCTCTTCTGCTTCCCCCGCCTATGGAGCTGGCCGCCCTTCTCTCTTCAATATATTTTACAGCAAGTGGCAGTTCAAATTCAAAAGGTCCATTGTGTCCTGGAATGACCTAAAAGTAGGCGATTGTAGACGTGAATGTTACTACATATATGGCCAAATGCTGGTTAGTATACACCTCCATCAACGCAATTTCAATTTTAATGATTTTGAGTTTATCATTGTATTCTTATAATAATTAGGTACTACGCTTTAAAAACCAGCTTTTTGCTTGAGAGTCTGTTTGAACGTCTTTTGTACTTTGGTGCATGCCTTTGAGTACCTAGTACGTGCTAACTTCAAGGCTAACTTTGATTAGCTCAATGAGATTAACTTAGACCAATACAATTGATACATGATAAATAGTTTTAAAATAAGTTTACTAACCATAACAGTAGGTTCCAGACCCTTATGTTTATTGATTACGTGAGATATTTTATCGGCAGCTTCTCTCGTGATTAGCAATAATCCTATGTCAGAGCGTTCAAGAATGTCTAAAAATACTAGCTCTAACTTGAACTCGTCTGTTTTTGCATCTACCACGAAATAATTTGGTGTCATATTTCCATCCAACTCGCCTATACCTGCTAAAAGATGAAATAAGATTTACTTTAATATCACAGAGAATTAAATAAGAATCGCATAGCACACGAACGAGAATGAACACACGAACCGACCAGACTCATGGTTAAGGGGAGATCATAGCAGAACTACGCAACAGGGGATTTAAATTTCAAAAAGTAACCCAGAAGTTCAAAAAGAGCAGTACTGATAATATGAAAGATAAAGGTATTGAAATTTAATATTTAAATCATATGAAGGTGAAACTAGAAACACTGAGAAATAGTCAGCTTAAGTATGTTCATAAATGCATGGAAAAAAATGTCAAAGGTTTGAACACACAACGATTCTGCCAGTGCACCTGTATTTGTGTTAAATGCGTAGGCATTCACTTAACCTAACTAATTGTAGATACTATTAAAAATAAAGCAAGATTATGAAAATTCAGACCTTAAAAAAGAAAAGGTGGCTGTTCCTCAAGGAAGTGCATTAATTAATTAAACGACGTAACAGTTGCAATAATCATAGATGATACTGCTCAGTCTTCAGTAAGACAGATCATCGATGTTCCTACGAAGAAAATACCAAGAGCAGGTGATAAAACATAGACATAAACCAAGGATTGAAAAATTAAAGTAAATGAGCTAAAAATCCACCCTGAATATAGACGATCCGATGGATAGCACCATACAGAATTAATGCTAGAATGACCCTGGATGCAAAATTACGTTGGACGGAATATGTCATAAACAAAAGAACAAAACCTTCGTGAAGACATTTTAATTTGACGATGATACATATTATAATCTTCTGTATGGTAGATATACACATATGGGAACGTACCAACAAACTAACATTAAAACCATTTAGACATTTCAAAACAAACTACTAGGAAATATGGCAAAAGCTTCGAAGTATGCTGGTCATCAGGATCTTGACATCTTAATGGTAGAAGATATGAAGGGGTTGGATAGCACGAACACAGATTCCAAAATGTCAACGCTGATGCTCTTGAATTGCTTTCTTAGTCCGAAGACCGCAGGAAAACAAACGCTTTAAGCTTGTGTAATACAATGCTTATTATGTAAAAAAGCGGAGTATACAAATGATCGTACATAGTACCTCATGGACGTAGGAATAACTAAAATATATTAGTGCTATCTCTCTGAACTGTAGCACTTACGTATTAACAATTTATCAGACAGAAAGTAATGGTTGGTCATTTTGATCAATTTTAATAATACTAAAAAATATATATAGTTGCTGTAGTGTAAAACCAGAAATGGTGAGAGGGTGGCCTTGAAAGGCCACGGCACTTAGACCCCATTGGACCCCCTGTGCGTCCTACCTAGGTCAACCAATCCATATAGGCCATCGCCCAGATTAGTGCTGTAAAAAATACGGCGATGTTGCCCGAGGAAGTTGTTCTGAGAAAAGCCATGGTTGGCCATCGTTCTCCCAAAATGGATTCCCTTAGTTCCGAAACAGCGCCGCATTCGCAGAGCGGATGCTTTACTGTTTCGGTCTCCTGTTCACAGCCTCTGCATAGAAGTGTTTGCATAATCTCATTCCCTGGCAAGTTGACAGTTACGCTTTCGTCCTATCTTGCCATAAAGTCTTCATGGATGATCTTTTTTATCATATTATTATGTATCGACGTCGCGATAGGTAGCTTTGAAGCTCTCAGAATATTTGAACCGGCTGCCTTTCTAGCCAATTTCTCCGCTAATTTGGTACATTCGCACAGTGCATCCAGCACACAGAAATTCTGTTTTTGCGGGCGGCATCCTCCAGTGAATTTTGGCGGTATCAAGCTAGTACTGATGACATCTTATTATCTGCTCAAAACGAGAAGGAACTACAAGAAATGTTAAAAGACCTAAAGCTAGAAGTAGAAAAAGTAGGCCTAAAATGAATACAACCAAAACAAAATACATGACCAACGAAAGTACGGACCATAACACACTAACTATCTAGGAAGAATAAATAGAAAAAGTAGTTATACATAAACCTCGGACAATCGTTAAGCCTAACAAAACAAAAACAGGACATAGAAATAGAGAGACGAATCAGATTAGGATGGGCGGCATACGGAAAGTTAAAACATGTCCTAGACAAAAATATGCCTCTAAAACTAATGCAAAAATCTACAATGAATGTATTCTCCCCGTGGTAACCTACGGCGCAGAAACTTGGGTGATGAACAAGAAAACAATTCATAAAATGCAAGTACATCAAAGAGCCAAAAAACAAACAAATGAATCAGGGAGAGGACCCATGTACAAGATATCATCCTAAGAATAACCACCCTTAAATAGAACTGGGCAGGCCACGTGGCCCGACATGCCGAATATTGGAGTGGTAAAATAGCAAGATGGCGACCATGGCGAGAGAGAAGAAGCGCAGGAAAACCCAAACAGAGATGGTATGATGACCTGAAAAAGATGGCAGGCCTGAACTGGTACCGATAGCCCAGAATAGAAAACCATGGAATCATATGAGAGAGGCCTATACTCAAAGAGTAAAAAATGGCTAAAAGAGTGAGATTACAGCCAGGTCTGTAAATTTATAACTTTTCAGGGCCGGTTGTGCTTGTCTACTGTCCATGTAGATTTTAATAGTTTTGTCCTCGGTATTCCTCCGCACAATCTCTTTTGCGGCTATGAATATAGCAGCAACTTCAAACTGAACTATGCTTGCGTGTACCTCCATAAACCATTTGAGTTCAGTTCGCAAGCTGCGGAGTAAAATCCACAGCCTGATCCTTCCTGAGATTTTGAGCCATCAACGAAAATGTTAGCTGCACCTTCGGTTATAGGCTCATTTGGTTTTATTTGAATGTCATAGAGTTTGTCAAAGACAAACTTGGGAGATAGTTGATGTAATAAGTTGATATAAGTTGAAGATGAAGAGAACAAGTTAGTAATGTTGTTTTCACAGAACGGAGTGTTTCTAGTACTGCTATAATTTGTGTATCAGTCGGTGGTTAATCTGCTATAGTTAAGCTGTTTTTCATATTTCAACATCTCATGGAAGAGCATTTAGAAGCAATGCTTCAGGATGCATAAACATTGGCATTTTTACAGATTGGCCTGATGATTTCCTGCTTTAAGTGACACCAACAGTGACAAACCCTACCACTTTAATACTGGATGACTGTTACAACTTGTACATGCCAATTCCTTCGTATCACCCATGTTGCCTTTTGATTTCAGCCTTACATCCACTATGACGATCAAGCTTAGGAAAATTAGCTAATTATTATCTTTTAAGAGTTGTCACATTTTCTCAGAGATCATAAATGTTCCATATATATTGTTTTAAATTGCAGACTCCACTGACCGTCATTAATACATATAAAACAGTCGGGATTAATAATTTTACCGAGGCTGTTTTCTCTGACATCGATTTTGCAGCTACTGAAGTCACAGAACAAGTACAACCTGGTAATTTGTTCCAATAAAAAAAGATCTAAATGATTTTGCGTTGAACATATTAATCACCGATAAACCGATCAACTTTTTCAGCTTCTTCTAGCCATGGTACATTTCTTGATAATACAGCAGCTTCTTCAAATTAAAGTGTGCCAATACGTTTAAAGATTTTGCCCAACGATGTTTCCCCACTTCCAAAAAGTATAAAAGCAAGAAAACCAGCGCCCCTTCTAAAGACCAACTGCCGGATAATAAAAAAAATTAAACTGGAAGGAAAGAAGATTTTATAAATTATAAAATAAGAGGAAAACAGTTCGAATATGAGCAAAAGAAGATTTTAAAAATGTTGAAAGAATATAAAAAGGAAAAAAGACACGTTTGACTATAGATAATATAATTTTTCAAAAAAGAGGATCAAAATGACGAGACCATGAAAGAAGAAGAGGACGACGATACATAATATTTTATTTGTTCAGAAATATTCCTGACGTGGACTAGGAATGATCATTTTGTCCGACCCTCTAGAGTAAAATAAAATGACTTATTTTGCAAACCCTCTCAATATTATGCAGATAAGAAAACCGTTACTTTCTAGGCAAAAAAATCATACCGCAATTAATATATAAGAGAAATGTTACTATAATGTAATTAGAAATATACGAATCCTCTAAGAACTGTACTTTTTGTCCAGTAATAAATATTTAGTCCAAGAGAGATCATTTTGACCAACTCTCCCCTAGAATTGTTTAAATTTAATCTTACGTTACAATTCAAGGTTTAACGATTGAGTGAAGCTCAAAAAGTGTATTTATTTATTGATGAACCTGATATTCTCAATAGAAATTTAAAATTTGAAAAAGTCTCAGGCTTTTAAGCCATCGATATTTAAATTTTTGGAAAACTTAATAAGTTTGGTATACCACCCTCAGATAAGTCAATAGTGACTGTTAAGCACCTATGTTGGGGTTTGGAACCTTCGGCAAAAAGCACTAAAACAGAATTTTAACCACAATAGCGAAACAGAATTTTTGCACCCGACGAGCGTTTCACTAACCATCATCAGGAGATTATTTTAATAGTGTTTTTTCGAAATTATATATCCTCAAATTTGTCTTTGCAAAAAATGACTAAGGTAATAACCTTGATATTATCAGTTGTTGAACTATGAGCTTGGTCCTACTGTCGATTAGAGAATACAAGAAAATTTAATGAAATAAGTACATACTAACTCAACTATATATTAAGCGGCTTTATTATTCTTGAAATTTGATTTTTTTAATATTGTCTGGGGCTTCCAACAACATTTTTCTTAGTAGTGATAATTTTCAGGAATATTTATATTTTTCTTATTATATTTATTGTCATCTAAATATCAGAAGTTATTAAGGACAATCGTATGGAAAGACCATGGTCACCGTGATTGTTCAGATGCTTGGCAAAGAAGAATGCTTATAGAATGGAGAAATTACGTTTTTCATGTATCGAAATTTTATTGTTTAAATATATTACCTAGAATAAATCCAACACAAGTATCTTCATCTCCAATAATTGCAATCAGTTTAGGCATTTCGATATAATCTTCATCATCGTTATTATTATTACTCGAATCACTTTCCCTACTTATGCCTTCTAAAGCGTTTGTTCTACTATTATTTGCCGTCGATATTCCAGAAAGGAGTTGGTCCATACTCAGTTTGGTTCACTAAAATTTGATCCCAATAATTGTGACATGCCTTGACATGACAATGATCTATTATAACCTTGATGTTTGGATGCGTCACTAAACCTTTACTTATTGAAGGTAATTCAACCATTTTGTTGTTCGGAATTGTGGTACAAAATTGGTGGTGCTCCAGGTAACCCGAGCTAATAATCCCACCCCTGGTCTACGGTATATATTATTCTTGAAATTTGTTTTTTTTAAATATTGTCTTCGGCTTCCAACCCATCGACATTTTTCTTAGTAATGATAATTTTCAGGAATATTTATATTTTTCTTATTATATTTATTGTCATCTAAATAACAGAAATTATTAAGAGTCAGTCGTATGGAAAGACCATGGTCATCGTAGTTGTACAGATCCTTTTTAATGTATCGAAATTTTATTGTTTAAATATATTACCTAGGATAAATCCAACACAAGTATCTTCATCTCCAATAACTGAAATCAGTTTAGGCATTCCGATATAATCTTCATCATCATCAAACTTATTTGAATCACTTTCCTGAATTACGCGTTCTAAAGCATTTGTTCTGCTATTATTTTCCGTCGATATTCCAGAAAGGAGTTTGTTCATATTTAGTTCTGTTCACTAAAATTTGATCACAATAATTGTGACATGTCTTGACATGACAGTGATCCATTTATAACCTTGAAGTTTGGTTTACTTATTGAAAGTGATCCGACCACCTTGCTGTTTGGAATTGTGGTACAAAATTGGTGCTGCTACAGTTGACCTGAGCTAATAATCCCATTCCCTGGTCTACGATATGATATTGCCTTCATGGGCAACACCTAATATCACAAACAGAAAGCACTATCGTATCTACAAAGATAATAATAATTATTAAGCAAAGATATCCTACTTTCCACATATGTAATATCCTTCAGTATATTACATCTGTGAGTACAACAGTGTTTGATTGAAAAAATATCATGTTATTGCTTACGGAATATACACTATCACTGTGTCAACAATAGGCAATAATTGGTTTCGAATAAAACATTTAACGATATTGTCAATTGGATTTCAATGAGAGTTTTGCTTGGTTGCAAATAATAAATGATATGTACTAAATTTAACCCTGTTTGCGGGAAATTGAATATGTTTTTAAACTAAAAGTTCTTGGTATTACAGATACTAATAGTCTATTTATGTTAACGAGAGTATACTCTAGGTTAATCCACGGCTTTTATTGTAATTAAACTCCAATTATTATTTAAAATATTTAAATTTCTTTTCAGTTCAATATAGCACAATTTTCTTTTAAATTATTATTATTATCATTGTTTAAATAAAACGTTATATATGGTATAACAATTGAGCTTGATTGATTGTTTTTTTTCTTTTATTTCATTGAATAAAATATGGTAATTTACTTGATAGGGGAATATTTTCTATATAAAAAATGCATGTTATGTTGAAGCTGTTTAGACATAGTTGAATTTGAGGAAAATGTATGAAAAGTCTAAACCACTGGTGGCAGTCGAACAAACAAAATCGGTTTTACATAAACATAGCTCGTGGATTTGATCCCTCGTATTCTCAAAAATTTTCTTTAATTAAAATATTTAAAGCAGAATTAAAACAAAAAAAAAATCATAAATAAGGAATATCATAACATGATAAATTTCTATACTAATTTCAAATTGCTTATTTTTAGTTTCTAGAAATAATTCAAATAATATGAAAGCAATTTTACCTTACGCCAACTTTACTTTTACCGATTTTAGAGTTTTATAACTTGTAAGGAGTATAATATACCAATAGCATGGTTATTTTACATAATGGATATACTAGATAATATAATATAGGTATGGCTGCGTCAGATTCTTTGCAATGTATGAGATGTATAATTTTCATTTCTGTTATAAAACTGAACTCTCTACACAAATTATAATTTCCAGTTTTATTGGCTGATACTAAAAGAACATTTTCCAATATTAAGAAACAGCCAAAAAAAGCATTGTAATAAGTCAAGTCGTCACCTGTATTTAAAGGGGTTGCAAAAATGATAGCTCTTATCTAGGTATATCCTATAAACAACTTAAGTTTGTCCTTGACATAGTTACCTAAGGGTTTGATTTATGTCTATTAATGATAAGCAATGGAATTTTTTTATTGATGTGTAAATATCTAAGGGTGGCTTCCCACGGCCCGTGATATCGTAGGCCGGGCCGCGCCAGCTCGGGCCAACACGCCGTGGGAAGGGTGCCGTCCGAGGTCGCCCGCAAAGATCAGTGATGGCGCGCCCGATTCGCCAACTTCAAAGGTGCGCCCTGGCCCGACCTGTCGGCCTCTGTTGTTATCTGTGATTCACAGCAAGTGTGCTGTTAAATATTTAGCTGCCTCCAACAGTTTTATTTGCACCCTTTTTTTTTTATTGAGGGGATTAGGAATCTGCTCATTATCAGACTTCCGTGCTTGGCTCAAGGCGATCTTATGTGCCCGGGGTGTGTCGGGTTAGTTTTCCAGTCCAGGAAGCACCGACCGACTAAACCCTTCCCCCTCTTTCGCTCATCACGCCGGAACCGCTCTCGCATTACTTCGGTCGTGGAGAGGTCTTCCCATTATCTCCTCTCTATTTACCGTCTCTTTCCTTTCTCTCCAGTATTTTCCTCACTGTGCCATATACTCTCTGCCATCCCTCATTCGATTCCATCGGACTTTCCATCATGTTGATGGGGTTGAGTGCATTCCCCCCCTCCCTTCGATATTCTACCCTCAGTGGTTCCCATTGCGGGCA
>MU186428.1:90660-137933 GCA_016904865.1 Pissodes strobi
TTCCTTTCATTTGCCTTAATTAAATTAGGTTCCAACAGTATTTGAATTGGATGTGGTCATATAGCTCTTTTCCTGGCCAGCATAGGGTCTTTCTTCTTCTCCTTCTCGCCTACCGGTTTCCTTCCTTAGTGATATTTGAGAAACAAGGTGTACCATACGGATGCTACCACTAAACAAGGATGTGTCAGAAGAGTGCAAAATGCTTGCTAAAATATTTGTAGAGCATGTAAATAGTGGAATTCCAGTTGTACGTTTTTTATTTTAAATAGTGCCCCGTATATGTTTCCATATTCGTATTTGCATGTAGGTGCTACTGGGGCCATGTATTAACAAATTTGTTGCTCTGTGACAAATTTCAAATCGTTTTTATTTTATCTTTTTAGTAATGAAATGTCATTTAATGGCAATGTTATATTCCTTTTTTCGCTCCGGTAGGCCGGTTGGAGATATTGGCTGGTTTAATAGTGAACTAAAGGAAAGGGGAGAAACAATATCCTTTCTAGCAGATTACTGTAAATAGTTCTGAGATTGCCATATCTGAACTGAAAAAAACTTAAAAAATGTTATAAAAAAGGCTTAAAGCCGCAAAAACAACATAACGATAGATTAATAAATACTTCTACAAACCCCTTAAAAACAATATGGCAAATAATAAATAACTTCAGGCCAAAATCTGCAGATGGAGGTGACAAGGGCACATCCCCAACTGCAGGGTAATTTAACAGTTACTTTGCTGGTGCTGCCAATAGTCTAACTAAAGATATGGAGGAAACAACAGACACTGAGCCTCTTCTTAGTGTTAAAGATCATAGGTCACAATGTCCAATCTTTTCTTTTGGAGAGGTTTCTTCTTTGATAGATGTTCGAGATATTATCCTTAAGCTCAAAAATAAAAACAGTAGATACTTCAAAAAAGATACAACCAAAAAGTAATAATACATATGAAGGCAAGTCGAATGTTGCTTCTATGTATATGTGTCCAACCACAGAACAAGAAATTGCCAGATGCATAGACTCCTTGAAGAATGACTCAGCTCCTGGACTGGATGATATTCCCACGTAATTAATTAAATTATCAAAAGCAAATATTCTAGTTCCCATATCTCATACTGTAAACGTGACTTTTAAGACAGGTATAGTTCCAGATTTATTCAAACAGTCCTTAATAGTTCCAGTACACAAGTCAGGCTCAAAAAAGCTCATAGAAAATTTTAGACAAATTAGTTTAATTAATAACTTTGCAAAACTGCTAGAAAAGTGTTTAAAAGACAGATTAGTCAAATTTTTTAAAACATTTAAAATCTTGTCGGACAAGCAATTTGGGTTTATTGAGAATTGTAGTACAATTGACGCCATGCACAGCCTGTCATCTGAAATTGTTAATAACCTAAGTGAAAACAGAAAGTGCTTGGGTATTTTCCTCGACCTCTCAAAGGCTTTTGACACTGTTCCTCATGATCAATTGATTAATTCTTTGAGGCAATATGGTGTATGAGGTCCAGGGATCCAGATCTTCTAGAGTTATTTAAGTAACAGAAAACAATATGTTAAAGTCAATAATCAAATAAATTTTTCACTAAACATTGAAATAGGTATTCCACAGGGAACAATTTTGGGGCCCATTTTGTTTATAACATATATTAATTCTTTATTGGTATTAAATATAAATGATAATAAAATTATATCCTATGCTGAAGACACAGTATTGATCTTTGCAGGGGTTTCGTGAGATGAGGTCAGAAGGAAGGCAATGAATGGAATGGATGTGGTAAAACAGTGGCTAGATTTACCTAAATTGTCATTAAATGTCACAAAAACCCATGTTATTCCTTTCAGTATAACAAATGCTAATAGACCACACTTTAAACTGGTTAGCCAAATTAACCCAGCCCTTGAGATTAGAGCTGTGTCAAAGGTAAAATATCTGGGAATTATAGTGGACCAAAATTTGAAGTGGACAGAACATGTAGACTATTTGACAGGCAAAGTACGAGGACTCATTCCTAAATTCTATGTTCTTCGAGATGTTTTAGACAGAAAACTACTCATACATGTATACAAATCATTGGTAGAATCATTACTTAGATATGGCCTTATAATATGGGGTGGAGCTTATGAATCTAATTTGAGACCATTAAAAGTTATTCAAAATTATATTTTAAGAAGAATTTACAGAAAAGACAAACTATATCCTACTAGAGAATTATATAGCAAAGAAATTAACGACATATCATTGCTATACATACGTTGGGTATGCTCATTTACCCATAAGAACAAAAATACTCAATATATAAAACATAACCACAACACAAGACAAATATCTGACCACTTATTTGCTCTTCCTGTAAAAAATAATCGAACAATAATTCATCTTAGGTTTCTTAATTATGTAGCCCCAAAATTGTATAATTTATTGCCAACTATAATAAGATCAATAAATAACTTCAATTTGTTTAAAAAAAAATCCAGAGAATATGTTACTATACATAGGAATACATTTGTTCAGATACTGTCTCAATAGTTGAGTTCTTTAGAAAATATTTTAAGTTGTTAGTTTTAGGTAAGAATATACCATGTATGCTGTGTGGATTTCTGTTAAACCAGGACAGAAAATAAATATATTATTACTGATATAAAAAATTGTAACCTCAAGAGTACATACAGGTACATCAAGGTATCTAGGTACTCTAAAAAAATATTTTTTACATTATATGAATTGTAAATTGACAAATAATTTTCTGTTAACATGTATATATTTTTGAATAAATTTTGAATTCGAATTTGAATTTGAGTTTGAATTCTATGGGCTCTCTGTCAAATTAATTAAAACAATTAAATATATTATAAACATCCATTTAGCAAAACTAATAAATCTTTGTTTTAAAAGCAATACCTTTCCATCCAAGCTAAAAAAGACGAAAGTTCTATCCATTTATAAAAACGGAGACAAGTCACTGTCCTCCAACTACCGACCAATATCCCTGCTGCCAATATTTTCCAAAATAATTGAAAAAATGCATGGCTGTCAGGATTACTGACTTTTTTGAGACCAATAAACTATTTACATCTAGCCAGTTTGGCTTCCGAGGGAAGAGAAGCACAACTCAGGGCGTCCTTAACTTCGTCGATAGAATTATAGAATCTTTTGACCATTCCAAATACAATGGATCATGCTTCTGCGACCTAAGTAAGGCATTCGACTGTGTCATACATAGTATCCCCCTAAATAAATTTAAGTTCTTTAATTTTGATCGGAGCAGTATACAGCTATTAAAATCATACCTGGATGAGCGAACTCAGATTGTAAGGGTAGGCATGGGCTCATCCGGCGAGAGAGTGATAAATGTAGGAGTACCACAGGGATCGGTACTGGGTCCCCTACTTTTTCTTATCTATATAAACGACCTCCCACTAGATGACCTAGAGACAATATACGCTCTCTTCTTTGCGGATGATACTTCACTATCCTGCAGTGGGTGCTCTCTCATCTCAACACAGGAGAGGCTACATGTGGCACGGTCCAGGGCAGGGCATTGGTTCAGAGCGAATACTGTTGAATGGAGGAAAAACCCATACTGTGATGTTTGCGCTGAGAGGCCTAGCTGATCAGCTTGAGACCCTGGAAAGTGTTAAATTTCTGGGAGTCCAAATTGACAGAAAACTTAAATTTGATATCCATGTGAATTCCCTGTATGGAAGACTCCGACTGGGCGTTTTGCCCTAATATGTCTAAGCACATGTGTTTCCACTACTGCACTAAAAACTGCATACTGGTCTAATGGTCTCATATGCAGTTATGGTGTGGGGACACTCAGCGCACGCACAGAGGGTTTTTGCTCTACAAAGGAGAGCAATCAGAATTATAGCAGGCTTCGCTTACAGGGAGTACTGCGGGGGGCTTTTTCATCTCTCGAAATTCTCACACTTCCCTCAGTATGTATTCTTGAAAACTTGATTTACGTAAAAAACATAACGGGAGACGTTCATGTCTATGGTACAAGTAACAGGCAGAACTTATCAGTGCCTTACCGTAGGCTTAAAACATGTCAAATTGGGCCTGATTACTGAGGGTAAAGTGCTTCAATAAGATCCCAGGGGAGGTTAAGATACTGCCACTTAACATTTCCAAGAGTCGAGTGAAGTCATTTCTCTTAAAAATACGTTTTATTCAGTTGATGAGTTTTTAATGTGTGATATACCTGACATTTAATATGTGTATTGTATGTAATATGGTAAAATTTTAGATCTCTGATGTTGAATGTTCACATTCATAGATATGTTGAAGAGTCTTGATTGTCTTAAACTGTGCTTTTTAAATGTAAATTTCTAGTTTTATGTATTTTTATTATGATTTCTTTTTCTTTTGACTAAGATTACTATGTAATTTAATTAACCTGTAATATATTTGAATTTGAATTGTTCAGTGCAAATTATATATTTTTGTGTTTTTTAAAGCCTAGTACAATTTGGTTTTTCGATATCATTTTAAATAAAACATGTCATACTGTTCTTGTCAAATTGAAGGGTAATATATAACCTGTCAAAAAGTGCATAAAAACACTAAAATAGTTAAACTTTGAAGAGTGCCATATAATTTGTATATTTTGACGAGTATGAGTATTATTTGAGACAACCCTGTATATTTGAATATATTTTTAACACATTTCAAATTAAAAATAAACCCGATGTGCATCACAGTTGTTCGTGGAAATTTCCATTTTTATATATACTGAAGAAGTGTGAAGTGAGAAGAAGTGATGATGATATTTTGAATTGTATAGTTATATTAAAATGATGTAAAATGCAATATGTTATCTGGAATTGAGGTATCTCTTTTTAAAGCAATATGGGCGTGTTAACGTTGGGGACCAACGTTTGGAGGGTGAGGGCATGTGTGAACTACTAAAATGCATAAACTACTAAATAAATATCATCCTGTCCTAAGTTTGCACTTGAACTTGCAAAATATTATATAAACATTAAAGACAAATTATAAGCAACACAGTCAACAGGAGCGATTATGAGCCTTAAGCGTACAACGATCAACACATTGTGTCATATCAAAACGCCAGCGAAACATCAGCTCGGGAGATTTGTGTCCCACCTACAACCAGCACCCGAGCAGTCCACATGGACGCTTCGGGTTCTAACCTATCCTTTTCCCTTTCACAAACTTGAGCTTTGCGGTTCACATGGTCGTGAAGTCCAGGGGTTTCAAATCCAGAATAGTCAAAGTCGATTCTATGATAAATTTGTCAAAGTTCTGAGAAAATTAATTTTCAAAGTAGAATCAGTAGATCAAGCGCAGTGTAAACTTTAAGTGAAAAGCTAGCTATAAATGAAACACAACCCAAACTTTTAAGACAAACTATATTTATGAAAGAGTGACCAAAGACATTTAGTAGGGTTTAGGAAATGCATATCTGAGCACGTCCAAGGCATTGGTGTTGTAGCGCCCAGGACAGTATGGGACTCCGGTATATAAGACCCACTAAAACCCTTTCCCTACATGCGATTGGCACTCGATACTAGGAACCGCTTTCGCATTACTTCAATACCGATGCCCCATTTTGCTAATTTCAGGCAATATCACAAATGGGTTTGTCTATCTTCCATTTATCTATCTCTTGTTTAGATTTGCATCTTCACCAGAAGGTGTGATTATCTTGCTTCCCGCTCCGTGTTCCATAACCCCTCTGTCGTAACCAGACATTCTATAATATCCTCTGCATCAAAGCGCCTCCCTGTGTTTCTTGAGAATTCATCCCTACGCTCCTCCCATCTTTGGCAGGTGAGCAGCGTGTGGTCTACGTCGTGGGTATGTTCGCAGTAAGTGCATTTCTCCATATCTGCTCTACGCCTGTCAAAAAGATACTTTTTGAAGCACCCATGTCCTGAAAGTGCTTGGCTGAGAAAGTAGTCAACTTCTCCGTATGGCCTTTCCAGCCAGACCTGAATATTTGGGATAAGGCCATACGTCCAGCGTCCGTAGGTGTCTTCTACCCACTGTTTTTGCCATTTGGCAAGTAGCGCAGTCCTGGCTTCTTGCTTGTTTCTCTCTTCATATATTTCCTTTCGTTCCATTGCCATAAGTCTTATCGGGGGTATTCCAGCGATGACTTGTGCTCCTGCCAAGGAAGTGGTACGATATCCGCTGCATACTCTTATACATAGGAGTTTTTGAACCCAGTTTATCCTTGAAAGGAGTTTCTTATTATTTGCCGCCATGTACCATATCGGGGCTGCATATAGTATTTGGAAGTGAACCACACTTGTCAGTACTCCTCGCTTTGTTGCCCTGGGCCCTCCGATATTTGGCATCAAGTTGATAAGAGCTTTCAAGGTCTTCTCCGCTTTTTGGAGTATCCTGTTAGTGTGCTCGGCATAACTCAGAGTTGTGTCCAGTCACACCCCGAGGTACCTAATGGACTTGCTCAATTTGATGACTGAGCCTTGAACGTTAAAACTGATCTGACCCAGCTTTCTTATTGTGCTTAGTAGCACCGCTTCAGTTTTTTCGGGCGTAAGCTGCAAACCCCTGCCCTTTAACCAGTTGTCTGCTCTAAGGAGTGCTGTGTTTGCAAAGTTTATTAAGGCCTCTTCCGTTTTAGCTACCACCACCATTGCTAAATCTTCTGCGAATCCTATAAGTCTTACGCCCGTCGCCGTCGGTTGGTCTAGCTCGAGTAAACCATCATACATAACGTTCCAGAGAGTTGGACCCAGAACTGAGCCCTGTGGGACGCCGCTGCTTATTTTTTTATAAACTGTTTTGCCTACCAAAGACATATTACCATTTCATAAATATACCTCAATCGAGAGAACATGCGCACCTTAGTAATCGGGTATATTATAATCTTATTAAGCTTCTGACCAATAGTCATTGTTAATGTTTTGTCATTAAGTCTTTGACCAATAGACGTTGTTATTGTTTTTAACTGAAGTACTTTCTTTATCATCTCTTCTCACTTGACGTAGCTCTGAGCCATATTTCTGCACGCTAACCAAGGCGTGGCGTCGCGGATAAAACCTATCGCGACAAAGATATAGTTTATAATTTATTAAGAATTTTGATTGACGTTATAATTTTTATGCAGCTGTGTTCTGTCGCCTGCGCAGCTTGTAGCGAGGCATAGGCTCCCTCTGTTGCTTTAGTTTTTCTTATTTCGATAATGTTCTGGTTGGCATGTTGAATGGAGCTGGAATGATTTTCTTGATTTTCTAGAAAATATTTCCAGCGTCGTCTCGTTTATTGAGCTGTACATTATTTTCGATTTCTATACCTAAATTACCTGTTAGTTTCAATTTTAAGCCTATTATTGATAACTTTCGCTATGATTTAAATATAATCTATATTGATTCAGATCCTTGCTATCCAATCATCTCTTTAGCTAATATTGAATTACTAATAAAAAAAGTTATTTAATTTCAAAAGAATTCCAATTTCAATTTAATAGAAATCCATCTATACAAATGCTAAAATTCCTGTTGCAAGCAATGAAAAGTTTGAAGTTATTTCTAATAAACCCTAAGTGTTATTTAAGAATATACATGATTCAATGGAAAATAAAATCGATCCAAACAATAGTAGATCATTTGAATTTCAAAATTATTGATCGCAAATATATACCACGTTTTCATGGAGTTTTGAAATCGATTTGAATACGATCCTCTTCCCCGTTTTCATGCAGAGACAAAAATAAAACTGAAATCGAATTGAACTGACAGCACAAAATGACAGTTAAAACATCATATGATTATAGATAAACTTTTGTTTTGTTTATTTTCGTCTTATTTGGCAGTCCATTTTTTGAAATAAATATTTTTGTTGATGATGTTCGCTTTACAAAAAATATTTATTAATATTGACATTGCAAATAATGATATTAAGTGTAACGTTTACCATCAAATAACTGGCATAATTCTTCGTCGCGAAATATTTCCAATAAACATAACACTTCATTTTCCTGCCAAACGTTCCTTGTCGTTGAGGGTGTTAATGAAGTATCAATTTTGATTTTCGTTTTTTTCACCGAAAACGAAAAACCGGGAAATCAAGTGCAACAAACATAAACAAACAAATCTAACCAAACTTTTTAAATTGAGTTAATGCGCATAAACTTCATTTTTCAATTCGATTCCGATCCAGTCACCGTTTTCATGCAAACCAAGTTAATTTAAATCCCGATACGATCCCAGAAAAAGGTGAATCGACCTTGGGACTCAAAACGATTTGAATACTTGGTTTCATGGGGGTGTCAATACCAAAACCGTATTCAAATCGATTTCAAAACTCCATGAAAACGTGGTAAACGCAACCAGGTGTGGATCTAGGATTTATCTGAGGGCGATTTAGAGTAAAGGGACAAAACGCGCTAAGAAAAAAAAACAAAATCAAGCAACTCAATTATTACATTTAACATTTTAGTTCAGGGGGAGGGGGGCGAAACCACCTTCGCCCCCTCCTAAATCCGCCACTTGACTGTATCAATTTTTGCCTGAATTAAAGCGGTACAACAAGAGTCTATAGTAGGGCGAGACGTATCGGCCGCTATTGCAATTCAGAAAGTTATGAGGTCAACAGTGTTGTTATAATCAGGATGCTTTATCAGCGGCGAATAGCCCTAAATGTAGCTGTTTGTAAAAGGATGACTTAATGCCCGCAATCAACGGTAAGTAAGTAAGATACTAGAGCCTATTTTATGTATTCTTTATAAACCTTGGGTTTTATTCGTGCGCAAATTGATTGTCTATTAGATATCATCCATTCCATAGCTACCCTAGGAGTGTTTCGTATATTGTTAGATATTATTCTTTAGTTATTGGAAATGTAAAAAAACGCCTGTGCATTATTATTTAAATTACTATAAAAGCTAATCTTATAACAGACGAAAAACGCCAAGGGTGTAGCTACTGAAATGGGGTATTGCTGCCTTTTTGACATATGCGCTTAATGGACCATATTTAATACGCAACCAATTTGTACCAGAAAAATACCCAATATCTTTAAGAAATGTATTGAATATGCTATAGTGTCTTACTTACTGTTAAATACGGGTATTAACTAGCCCTTTGTAAAGCCTACAACTTTTTGTTAATCAATGAAGCAATATCAATTATTCTATTGAAAATTACATAAGTTATTAAAACAATGATATTAAATAAAGATTAAATAACAATTACATTTCATTAATTAAGAGGAATTAGTGATGCAATATTAGCCATATTTAATTCAACAGTATTGAATATCATATAAAAACTTAATACTGTTTTAGCAAGAGAACATTATACATCTATGAAAAAACTAATTGTTCAATTAATTATAGAGTAAATGTTGTGCACAATGAAACATAATATTACTATATTTGAGGATTACCGAATATAGTATATCATTGAATTAATTGGTGTGCTTTTGACGCAATAACGTTCTTTTACTAATGCAACTAACTGCCTTTTCGTTCACACAAAATACCTCGTTAATTTGCTTCTGCAATTCTCTCAACTTTACTTCATCAGGGATATAAGATTTCGAACGTTTGATTCGAATCTCAAGTACAGGAATACATTTGTCTACTACAAATTTTCAGTCGCCATTATACCTTCTTCTATCTTCAACAGGAGAGATGCTACGAGTTGTATTGTCTCGAGAAAATATGTTAAAACGACCAAAGAGTCCTTAGTGCAGTGTTGAAAAAAGGTAACACAGAGTACAGCAGATATTTTCTAAATAACTGTGCAAACAAATGAGAAAACTACTGAATATATTGGCGTCAAACAGGGCAGCGACAGAGGCTGATGTTATTGGCGCCAAATTCAAGCAGACCGATGACTGGATCGTTGCTTCACGGGTGAGTGTTTGTAAGGTACAGGGTCATTTTTTATATTTTCCCACCCCCCTTAACTTTTTTGTGCCACTGTTTAGAAAAAAGATGTAAATATAAAAGTTGTAGTGCTGGAGAAGTAGTTCTCAGAAAACATATTTTTGTCTATACAGGGTGTTGCAAAAAGTGCGAAAAACAAAAAATATATTTTTTTTAAATGTGACACCCTGTATATTTCTCCTCAGGACGAAAGATCTTTATTCTCCGATTACAAAAATATATATTTTGTCTATATTTGCTTAAGCCATCTCCGAGCTATTTGCCTTTAAAAGTTGACAAAGCATGAATTCAAATCAATCGAAGTAGCCTTGCTCGTCATTAAGAAAAATATGAAATGTGTCAAAATAGCCGTGAATGACATTGACAAAAACAGTTATTATGTCAAATTATTGGCTGTATTTTTTATGAAGGTTCCCTAACTGGCGAAAGATATTTACAAATTTTAAATCAGGAAACAGAGATTCTCTTGGTATGCTCTCAATTCGCCAATCTGCTCAAATAATAGTCGGGGAACCGTCCACTGGCCACCGAACAGCCCAGATCTAACGCCCTTAGATGCGTTTTTGTGGGGATATTTAAAAACAAAGTTTATGCTCAGTGAAGTGCCATTATTGAAGAGCTCAGGGTGAGAATTTTATACTATATAAACGACCTTAACCAGAACAATCCAATTTTTATTACCCATGCAACAAATAAACTAGAAAGCGACTTCCGAAATTGTATCAATAGTGGGCATATTCAACAATAATTGAAATACTGAAGTTTTTATTATCAAACATGTTAAAATACGAATTTGTATATAATAATAAAAAATGATTAAAACAATGATTTATTTTATTTAAATCAACTTTTAAAGTTAAATAGCTCAGAAATGGCTTAAGCAAATGTAGACAAATTATATATTTTTGTAATCGGAGAACAAAGATCTTTCGTCTTGAGGATAAATATACAGGGTGTTCCATTTAAAAAATATATATTTTTTTGTTTTTCACACTTTTTGCAACACCCTGTATAGACAAAAAAATGTTTTCTGGGAACTACTTCTCAAGCACTACAACTTTCCTATTTACATATTTTTTCTACACAGTGGCACAAAAAAGTTAAAGGGGGTGGGAAAATATAAAAAATGACCCTGTACCTACTTATTACTTCTTCGACCAATTAAACTTAAATTTTGAGAAAACTAACTAAACATCCTGGCGTCAAACAGGGCAGCGACAGAGGCTGATGCCATTTGGCGCTAAATTCAAGCAGAGCGGACCGTTGCTTCACGGTTGAGTGTTTGTCAGGCACCAAAATCTAATTCCTCCTACTGGCGCGGGCAGGGAGAACAGAGCGAGAAATTGCGCGGATGCGGATGCATCTGAGAGGGTAAAACATGTTATTTCTTTATTTGACATATTGTTGTTTACACAACCTTGACGAAGACAAAGATATATTAAATTGAGAAAGATTTATAACATCTTCCTTGACAAAGGTGACAACTTGTTTTCCAGCAGTTGTTGCATATAATGGAAATTATGCGACGCGCTTTCTGTATAATAATTTTTTTTAAAAGAGTAAAATATGTTCAATGCTCGTGGAGCTATGACGAGTGCCACCGAGATTAGTGTTAGTGTACACTTACCGAATTCGACCAGTTATCCACCGCGAAAATAATTACCCGGCAGGTCGGAATGCAAGGCCCTGTGTATGCAAGCTGTAAAGTGAGTGCGCAATTTGCCCGTTGCTCAATTAACCGGAGAAAAGTTCATTGGGCGCCACCGAGTTCGTTACGGACCAAACTGGAGATCCCCGCGTTATTCGTGGAACCTGCTGCTAGACCTCCGCTCCCCAAGGTAAACCTTGCCAGTAAGAAGCGCTAAAAAGAATGTCACCACCAAATCACTAGTAAAGCTGCAAAGTTACGATAAGTAAATTGTTGAGCCAAATAAAACACGCCGCAGATACAATAATATCCCTTTATTGGAAAAGAACAAATAGGCAACAAGAATAGCCCAGAATAAGGATAATAAAAGGTGTAAGTTGCAATTAGTGATTAGAAAATATTTACATATAAATTATGATACGACACCCACCATTGTAGGCAGTCCAAAAAAACTAATCAACTAACAATGAAATTATAACTATTAACGAAAATTGTTTATCAGTGGTTGACCAATACTCTTTGTTGCCAAAGGGGAAATAATTGAATTAATGAATCGGCACCAGTCAAGTGCTCCAGTGGGAAAAAAACTTAATTTGAGTTGTGTCTAGCGCGCGGGATCGTGATCACGTAAACCGCAAAGATAAGGTGCGCCCAAGTACTTACAAGAGTAAAGGTGCTAACTTAAAAGTGACCGTTATTCCAAACACAGTAATCTGAATCTGAGACTAATCATTTATCTTTCACTGAAGTTTCAACATCAGGTGAACTCGGACGGCTCGTTCCAGACCCTTAGTTCAACCTAGAGTCGGCAAGTCCAGCCAGTGAAGTAGACTACCAAGTTCCAATAATTCAGCATCCCAGCCCGTTGGGAGGACCCTAGGAATGGAAACATTCCCTAGTAACGAGTCACAGAATATGTGAACCGATTGCTATTACATACTCTCCGTTCAAAAGAATATTTCAGATTAAAGATGTAGGGTTTTCCCTTTTTTATTTTAAATCTAATTCAATAATGAACCAAAAGTTAAAAAAAAAACAAAGAATAAATGAGAAAAAGAGCATCACCGTAATAATATATTAGAGCATTCGAAATATTACTACCAAAACTTAATATTATTTATGCAGAAAACTAAAAAGGTTCCGTTCGCCCAAGGGAGGCAGACATCATCCGTTAAAAATAACATTACAGCCTTTTAAAAAGAGGAAATAAGCAGTCCAAGAATTTGGACCGAGTTTGGCACAGCAAAATAAACGTACAAAATCATTGATACCATATTAATAAAAGAGTACAAGTATGATTTATATAATGAATAAAATAAACTTTAATGACAAATTTGACAAATAAATGGTCTGAATGACCTTCCAATATTATTATCAAATATAAAGCATAACCCTTCCTGAATTTTAATAACTCAAGAGAAAAGTTCAAGTACGGGCCACATATTGAACAAAAACATTAAAATATAAGTTAATAAAAACATCCTACTAAACGAATTTGTCAAATAAATGGTCCGAACGACCTTCTAATATTAATATCAAATAAATAGCGTGCCTCTACCTCTATTTTAATAATTCAAGAATAAAGTTCAATAAGGTAAACAACAATGAACGAAAAATGCGAAAATATATAATCTGCATTAAATAACTCGATCTGATGGCTTCCCTCAGTGACGGAAACTAATAATAAACAAAACTGCATTACCTAACCATTAACAACCGAATTTCCCGATTTAGTGTCTAATTAGTAGTTGAAATCAACTACCCATACGAATCACTAGAAATTAATTGCAAGATTAATTATTAAAATTAAAGATAAAAATAATAATTCCCCATAGCATCAATTCTAACTTCGGTAACAGAATAAACTCCATGAAATTAGCAGTTTTAGCATTAATTGCGACTTATTACTGTAGACAATATATGCCTTTGATAAAGCAACATAAAAATCATTGGTTAAATTTTACACTCGCTGTTAAACCGCTACGGAACGGTCAAATAAGTTAAACTACTAAATTATCGAATATCTACATTACATTTCGTCGGAAATAAAATAAAAACGATTAATTAGGCTAATCGCAAGACCCCGTGAATAAATATTAATGAATATCCCATTCAAATATAAAAGCCCAAAAACTATAATTAATCTATAATTCATTTTGCGTCATGCCGATTTATTAGGCTAATAAATCGACTCCGATATATATGAAAACGGTTAATTTAATAACTATTAAAAAATAAACTAGCCCATCCGATTAAAAAAAACCTGTCAACCTTAATGAATGTTTAATTAAGATGACGTCAGGCAGATAATTTAAGCTAATTAAATCGAGTTCGATATGAATGAAAACGGTTAATTTAATAATAATTAAATATTAAACTAGGCCATCCGAATAATAAAAAAAAAAATATCGACCTTAATTAATTTCTAATTAAGATGACGTCACGTGGATCAATTAAGCTACTAAATCGAGTCCGATATAAATAAGAAGCGAAATAATACACAAATGCTATTAAATAAAACACGGGAGACGTAAAACATCTGCAAAAATAATAAGAATGCTTACCTCTTAAAATGAGGGCCAAAAGCCGTAATATGAAACGCGGATCACATAATGGCTTCCACACTAGACAAAGCAAATTCCGAAATCCTCGCCAGGCGAGTTATTCCTGCACCTACAGCACAAAAACTAACGAAAACAAATCGAAATGGCCGATACAGAAATTACTACGTTGTTTGCCGACAAAATCCACCTCAGATGTCTTGGCTTAAATCGGGTTTAAATAAATCGACAAATCAACGGGAAGGCTTCACTGAAGAAAGAAAGTACCTTGTCTCGTAAAATCCGCGTCGTCGCGCGCTTGGTAATGTGGAACCAGCGCGAAGGCCTTAGACATTGCGCAAGCCTTAGACCTCGCGCAACCTTCGAAGCATAAAACGACATAGATTATGACGAATGCGCCAGATAGACATGAGTCCAAATTAAATCTCGGATCTAAATGTCGAACTGAAGCGGAAATTCACTTTTTAGTTAGCGACCCAAAACCTAATGTCAAAACTATTCTCCCGAAAATCCAGGTTCGGACTAAGGAGTAACTGAAATACGATGTTTTAAATGGGGAGAAATTAATCTATTTGGAGTTTAATTATGGCTCATTCATGATACGGACATGCAAGGTGTTACCACCAAACTATGCGGTGAAAAACGATAAGTTAATACACATGTTGGGGTGTTTCCCCAGCATGTCCACAGTGTGAGTTTTATGGCGGCGTTTCTTGGGTCATGAAAAGATTTATTCTGACTGGTGATAGTGTTGACCCCATGGAGGAGCTATTGGTTTGACGGTAGATCTGTTTATTAAATATTAAGTAATTAATAATTTGATAAGATGAGCTGGAAAATCCACATGCATGGCGATCTTGTCTAGGCATTCGTCGATTAGTATGCTAAAGGTCTCTAAACTTGCAAGAATATAATTTTCGGCTGAATGCATGTCTTCGAGTGTTTTGGTAAGGTATTTTTGACGTAGAATTCTGCAAGTTCAGTTGTTGATTCCACTATACTTGCAAGACGTTTCTTAGTTATTAGTTTGAGAAATTCGCGGTACTAACGATGAGTGTTAAAGGTACCTATGGTTTGTGTATTTAGGATAGGCCGTAAAGTTTTGTATCTGCTGGATTTTTATCGTCTGATGATATTTTGTTCAATCTCTGAGTACAAGTTTTGGGCTTTTATTTGGATGTTGATGATCTCTTCTAGACAGGTGGTTGGATATCTGTTGGCTGATTTATATGTTTTTTAAGGGTATTCGTCATTTGCTTCATGTAGTCGTCGGTGTTCATCACGAATGTTGCGTTTTCCTTGTCTGCTGAGAATATAGTTACTTCCTTGTTGTTTTTGAGAGTATTAAGGGCTTAAATAGAAGCGCAAGAAGAAATTTGAATATCTGGACAAATGTATAACAGAATACGCGGAAGAAACACTTGAATGCCGACAAAGTAGTCTATACAACATTTTTGGAAAATATTATCGAAATGAATTGGCAAACATATCACATATAACATAACAGAATGGTGCAATGAATATAAAGTATCATTACATGATGTGGAGACAATTGTTAAGAAGAGAATGGTATGTTCTCTTCAATCACAAAATTTTATGTAAGTTTCAGTTTGGGTTTCAAGAGGGTTTGGGGACGCAGGATGCAGTGTTTTCCTTTTTAGAAGTTTTGTATGAGAACCTAAATGACGGAGATGTTGCCGCAGCGGTATTCTGTGATTTTTTCCCAAGGCTTTTGACTGCGTAAATCACAGAATACTGCTGGGAAAGCTTCATAGTTATGGATTTAGAGGGGTCGCACTACAGTGATTTAAGTCCTTCCTTGAAAACAGGAAGCAACTCGTGAGGTCGGCTGCTGGAGTGTCGGAAATTTGTGATATTAAACATGGGGTGCCCCAGGGATCGGTGTTCGGTCCGATTCTTTTCCTGATCTACATAAAGGACCTGGCATCAATCGATATCAGAGGAAGTTTTAGCATCTTTGCCGACGAGACTACTATTTTATTGTCTCATAAACAGCAAGATGTATTGAAGGACATGGTCTCCGACGACCTTGGAAGGGTTAGAGAGTGGTGTGACTCAAATCTGCCGTGCCTTAACATAAACAAGACTAGTGTGGCTGTAATGGTCTGTCTCTGGATGGTATTGAGCTGGTAAGAAGACAGGTAAACAAATTTCTCGGCATTCTGGTTGACGATAATTTGAGGTTTCAAGGTCATGTCGAGGCCCTGAACAGCAAACAAGCTAGAGGATATTACGCCGTCAGGATTGTGTCAAATGAGTTGGGCCCTGCAATGGCTAGAGCAGTCTATTTTTCTCTGATTGAGAGTCACTTAAGGTATGGCATTGCCTTCTGGGGTTTTTGTAGCCGGATATTGTTTAACTCAGCGTTCATTTTACAGAAGAGGGCGGTACGCTATATTTTCGGGGTGAAGCCGCGAGAGTCCTGTAGGCCCTTGTTCAGGGAGCACGGAATTTTAACACTGCCTTGCATTTTTATTTTGGTAAATAAAAGAAAGGCAATTCATGCTACAACTAATTCTGATTCTAACAATTATAATACTCTGCAAACGAACAATCTCCCTTTACCGATTCCAAAGGGCGCACTAACCATAGAACTCCCTTATACAGGGTGTTACAAATTCGATGCATTAGCACTGTTATCTCGGTAACTATAATAGATAGAGCGTAGGTTAAATTAAGGCAAAGTTGCGCGATTTAAAGGTGATTGACATGTCGTCGAGAAATTTAGAAAATTCCGTCTAGTTCCGGAGATATCCGTAAAAAATCGAAAATCAGCAATTTTATTTTTATTTTTTTCTGCCTTTGTCTGAAGAGATAAAGTTAAATAAATGTTACATTATTATTGCCACTTTTTCTCCTCTGCAAGATGGCTGTATCAAATTCTAAATCCGACGTTTCGCTTTCGGGCCCCCTTCATCAACTTAATTTTTTTAAATATGTACCTGGATTTTTTATTTAATTTTTTAGAAGCCTTTGATCTCCCAAAACCAACGATGTATCACACTTGTCCGATAGTGGTAACAAATGTTGTCATAAGTGAAATCGGGTCAAAAAAGATCGTCCCATCTCTGTCTAACACATTATATCTAATGGAAAAAATCTAGATATGTAGATTTACTGATAAGTGTGATACATCGTTGGTTTTAGGAGACTGAAGGCTTCTAAAAAATAAAATAAAAAATCCAGGTTCGTATTTAAGAAAATGAAGTTGATGATGGGGGCCCGGACACGAAACGTCAGATTTAAAATTTGATACTGCCATCTTGCAGAGAAGAAAAAGTGGCAATAATAATGTGACATTTATTTTACTCTATCTCTTCAAACAAAGGCAGAAAAAAATTAAAATAAAATAGCTGATTTTCGGTTTTTTACGGATATCTCCGGAAGTAGACGGAATTTTCTAAATTTCTCGACGGCATGTCAATCACCCTTAAATTGCGCAACTTTGCCTTTAATTAACCTACGCTCTATCTCTTATAGTTACCGAGATAGCAATGCTAATGCATCGAATTTGTAACACCCTGTATATGAAAGCCTAAAAATTTACAACCACTTTCCGGTTGACGTGAAGCAACGTCAAATACAGATTCGTTTTAAAAGATCTGTATCTTTACTATTAAGATATAAATCATATTATAGCTTGCAGGAATTTTACAATGATGACTGGTCTTAACCTTATCTGTTATATTGGGTGCGATTAATGGTATGTTGTTGGATTTTAAATTGTAGTAAACGTTTTTCTTTTTGTTTTTTATTTTGATGTGTTGTAAGACCCAGATTATTTGTTTGTTGTATTTTACTTTCTTTTTTTTTCTTGTCCCCTATTTTTATTTTTATTTTATCACTGTTCGTTCCTCTTAGTACACTCTTGATAGTGAAATTTTTTATATTTAGTTTGTAAGCTACTTGGATATACGCTTTTTTACATTTTAGTTTTTATGTTGGCTTTGTTAATAAGAACTTGTTCTTTCATAACAATAAAGCGTGTTTGAAATTGAAATTGAATAAAACAGCGGCAGCAAATGTACTATTACTGCCGCTGATGACATGTGCAACAAAAAACTTTTTGTGCCGCTATATAATACGGAAACATAAGAATAGTTCAGATAGTATAAACAGAGTGTATTTT
This sequence comes from Pissodes strobi, assembly GCA_016904865.1. Lineage (NCBI taxonomy): Eukaryota > Metazoa > Arthropoda > Insecta > Coleoptera > Curculionidae > Pissodes > Pissodes strobi. The sequence goes on from MU186428.1 coordinate 108,901, forward strand.
TTAAATAACTTTATTTCAACTGAACAACAGTTGTTGTTCAGAGCGATCTTGGCTTAAGTAACGCTAACAGCGACACTATTTTGGTCAAAAAATGTTGACAATTTTTTTTGTAAATATTCAACAAATTTTCAGTTTATTATTGTGAGAAATCAGCCAATAAAACAATTAAAATTAATGGCGATTATCACTGTCAAAAGGGCTCTATAAGTTTGTACTTGACGCCGTAAATATTTAATAGTATTAATGGGGTTTCCATTAAATAAACTGGCCCATTTTCATTATTTTAACCGACGCAATCTATATTTACAAAAAATAATGCTGTTGGCATTTTGAACTAAATGTATATTTAATTACAAATCCATTTGCAGCAAGGGTTAAGGCAACGTTCAATATTAAAATTTTTACATTGAACAAATATTAACCTCTCCAACTAACATGTATTAATGTTGATATCGAAATAAAAAATCAAACAACATGTTTGATTTTTGATTTCGATATTAACATCGGGATATGTTCTTTTTTTGTTGACTGGAAAATAATTATTTATTACCATTATATAACCATCTGTTACGTGACTGATTCAAACAATAAGACTTTTAAGGGAGTGAAACAATTACTGAATAAATGCACCATGCTTACTAATCGCGATTAAATTAAGCCTCTTCTGTCGGATTTAGTCAATATTGTACATTAAAGATAATGAAACCAAAACTTTTTGAATATATTCAAATAATTGTCTAACTAGTTGATGTCCTAAAAGCAATAATGTTATGTCGGTTTAATAAGGGTTGTTAGATATGTGCTAATTAATCTTACCAAAGATTCCACACTAAACATTTGCGACGCGCTTTCTGTGAAATAAACTTTTAATTTTATTTATGAAATAAATTAAAAGCTGTTCAATGCTCGTGGAGCTATGACGGGCTCCACCGAGATTAGTATTAGTGTACACTTACCGAATTCGACCAGATCTCCTTCGTTAAAATAAACACCCGGCAAGGTCGGAATGCAAGGGCTTGTAGCAAGTTGTAAAGTGAGCGCGCAATTTGCCCGCTGCTCAATTAACCGGAGAAAGGTTCATTGGGCGCCACCGAGTTCGTTACGGACCAAACTGGAGATTCACGCGTTATTCGTGGAACCTGCTGCAAGGCAAGACCTCCGCTCCTCAAGGCAAACCTTGCTGGTAAGAATCGCAAAAAAGTTACCACCAAATTACTCGCAAAGCTGCAAAATTACGTTTAGCGATTCGAAAATGTATATCTATAAATCAAGATACGACACCGACAATTGAAATTATAACTATTAAATAAAATTATTTATCTGAGGTTGACCAAAACTTTTTGTTGTTAAGGGTAGATAATGGAATTAATGATTCAGCACCAGTCAAGTGCTCCTGAGGAAAAAAAAACTTAAGTTGCGTTTAGTCTACCGCGCGGGTTCGTGATCACGTAAACCGCAGAGATAAAAGGGGCGCAAACACAACCAGAGTTACGTTACCCACTCAAAAAGAGACAATTATTTCATAACAAACATTTAAAACTAAAATAATTTAACCCTTAGCTTGCATAGAGATTTCACCATCAGGTGACCACGGATGGCTTGTTTCGGAACCCAGCTGGGCGGCCCACCCTCCGACGTCCAACACGTCTAGCTGGTCCAATGGTCTGTCCGGTTACACCCGGTAAGCAAGTTCCGCTAAGCCAAATCTACAGCAGTGCAGCCAGGTGGGTGGGCCATCAAGTTCTCGCCTGGTGAAAGGACTTCAAATTCTCGCCCGGTGGTAGGACCCTAGGAATGGAAACATTCCCTAGTAACGAGTCACAACGATATGTGAATCGATTGCTATTATATACTATCTTTCAAAAAAAAAAATCAGCAGAGTTTCAAATGTCAGATTCAATTTCCCTTTTTATTTTAAATTAAATTTCAAAAATGAACCAAAAGTTAAAAAAAAACAAAGAATAAATGAGAAAAGAGCACCCCGTAATATTATATTAGAGCAATCGAAATATATTACAAATATAGCTTAATATTAGTTATGCAAAAAAACTAAAAAGATTAAGTTCGCCCAAGGTAAGCCGACATCATCAGTTAAAAATAATATTACAGCCCTTTAGAAGGAGGAAATAAGCAGTCCAAGAATTAGGACCGAGTTTGGCACAGCAAAATAAACCTAAATAATCGTTGAGAACAGTAAATAACAGCAATAGAACCAAATAAAAGACAAATGAATGTAATTAAGCAGATTGTTCCTAGTCTGGTACAAATAAAATTCATGCCATATTGATATGAATTCAAGTATGATCTAAATAACGAACAAAAATGCACTAAATAAAATAAACTTTAATGAAAAATCATAATAAACAAATTTGTCAAATAAATGGTCTGAGTGATCCTCCAATATTATTATCAAATAAAAAGCATAACTCTTCCCGAATTTTAATAACTCAAGTCGAAAGTTCAAGTACGGTTCATATAGCGACACAAAAGCACTAAAATATGCTTAAATAAAACCATCGTACTAGACGAATTTGGCAAATAAATGATCCTAACGACTTTCCCATATTAAAATCAAAAAAAGCATGACTCTACCTTTAATTTAATAACTCGAGAATAAAGTTCAATACGGTAAACAACAATGGACGAAAATACGCGAAAATATGTAAACTGCATTAAAAAAAGACGATAGGATGGCTGCTTCTCTTCGCAATGGAAACTAATAATAAACAAAACTGCATAACCTAAACATTAACAACCGAATTTCCCGGTTTAGTGTCCAATTAATAGTAGAAATCACCTACCCACATAAATCACTAGAAGTTAATTGCAAGATTAATAGTTAAAATTGAAGATAAAAACAATAATTCTCCATTGCCTTCAGTAGTACAATAAATTCCACGAAATTAGCGGTTTAAGCATTAATCACAACTTATGGCTGTAGAAAATACTTAGTTGCCTTTGATAAAGCGATATAGAAATCAATGGTTAAATTTTACACTCATTGCCAAACCGCCTCAGAAAGGTAAAGTAAATCGAACTACTAAAATTACCGAAAATCTACATTAGAAATCGTCGGAAATAAAATAAAATGATTAATTTGGCTGACCGTAAAACCCCAAGAATAAATAACAACGACCATTTCATTCAAATACAATAGCTTCAATTAACCTAACTAACTTGACATCATGCCGATCAATCAAGCCAATATCGAGTACGATATGAATGAAAACGGTTATTTTTAATGATTATCAAATAATAAACTAGGCCATCCGAATAATAAAAAGAAACCCCCCAACCTTAATTAATCACTAATTGGGATGACGTCACGCCGATCAATTAAGCTTATTAAATCGGATCCGAAATTAATGAAAAGCGAAATAATACAACCAGGCAAATACTAAAGATACAAGAACGCACAACAATCTGTAATTAATAAATAAACTTACCTCTCTTAAAATGAGGGCCCACTATGCGACAAAACTAAGTATCACAATGGCGACCGATATTGGACAAGCAAGTTCCCAAAAACCTCGTCTCGCGAGTTATTTCTGCATCTACGGCACCGAAATAACGAAAGCACAACGTAACGGCCGATGTGGAAATTCCTACGTTGTTAGTCGACAAAATCCAACGAAGTTATCTTGGATTAAACCAGATTTTCAAATGTATCGACTTAATAACTGAAATGCTTGACACACTCAGGTGTGAAACGAACGGATCATCTCACGCCAGAAAAGCGAGAACGCCGCGCAGATTACATACATCCTGCAACCCACAAATCATGAAACTGCGATTACCTCGGTACTGTGTGCTATAGAGTGCGAAGAAGGCGCCAGATAAATATGAAATTTTATTAAATCGCGAATCTAAATGACGAACTGCGACGTAAGCCCGGAATAATACCGGGGGTGTACCAGAAATTCACTTCTAGTTAGCTCCTAAAAAGGAATGTCACACATTAAAACCAAAATCTAGTTTGTAGTCGCCTTTCTGCGACTAAGTGAGGATTTTGCACGCTCCAATGGTGCCGATTATGTTTATACAAACTTCACAATTAATCAAGCGGATTTTATCTGTATAAATAGATAAGTTTGGAAAGTCAGCACCCATTTTTGATTAAACCAATCACAAAATTGTATTCTTCTAATAATAAGGTTTAAGTCCTTGCACAATTGTAGGTTTAAATGGATGAATCTTTTTTTGCTAAATTTCATGGAATAACAATTTCATTTCCTGGAACTTCCACTTTCAATAAGTATTGATAACAGTGACAAAAAGCCAGTTTTGATTCATTCGTTATTACCATTCTACTATGGAAAAAGTATTCAGATACTTAAAAAAAATAAGGGGTTCAGAGAAACTACTGCATCACCTACATAATAAGTTTCAGTTTTGCATTACTTCTTTGCTGTTTCTTTGAATTTTGCATATATTTCTACTATATTATATGGTAGAATAATGTTGTTAAAGAAAGAGACTACAAAAATACGTTCAAGGTAGTGTTATAGTTAGATTTCGTTAATTTTTAATTCTTAACACTTTCAAAATTATTAACTCCTGGGGCGAAAGAAGAAACTTTTTAATATAGATAGTGTTGGTGAAAGACTCAAACTAAGTTGAGCCGTTTTTCTTGCTAAATAGCTTCGAAGAAGGCAGGTTTAGCACACATCCAACTAGTCAAGTACGACTGCCTCGCGGCTTTGTCGCTGACTGTAGACGTTTTGTGCAATGAGTGATCTTGCGACCCACTCCCCTACAAACTGGATCCAACATACAATGAAAGATGAAATATTCTTGTGGCTTTCCAACAACTGAAAAGACAAGCAGAAGACGAAAATGCAAACCAGTGTCAAACTTGTTTGAAATATGGGCACAACTATTATCCTACTGATGAGATCAGGAGAAGATCGAAAGCGACCAAAGCCCAAGTCAGGCCAAAGACTGAACCATTGCATATAAGCTTTGTGTTTGGCTGATAAGCCTTAATAGTTGTGCCCATATTTCAAACAAGTTTGACACTGGTTTGCATTTTCGTCTTCTGCTTGTCTTTTCAGTTGTTGGAAAGCCACAAGCAGCGGCGGATCTAGGGACGCGTGGACCTCAGGGCAAAACATATTTATGGGCCCTACCCCTTGTATATTTTAAAACTAAGTTAAGGCATCGTGGGGCCCTTCTGAACCTTGGGCCCCAGGGCGGCGCACCGAACTGCCCGGTGATATGTCCGCCACTGGCCACAAGAATATTTTATCTTTCATAGATAGTGTTGTCAATTGTATGATTTTTTTGAAAATTTATTATTTTTAGAGCTACTGTTTAATATTTTGTTGACAAGTGGCATGTTGGAGAATTATTATTCAAGGGGAAAGTTGGAGTTAGTAAGTTGAAAACAAAGCTGATAGGGGATAAATTTTACTGTGACTTTTTTTTCTGAGGAAAGTGTCTTAATGATGTATGACTTTAAATTCTGTCAAATCTACGATTTGTACAGTACAAGCTAAGAAAGAAATTGGTAATTTTTGTTTTTTTTTGGAAATAACTCAAAAAGAAACAACCTACACTAAATTTGATAAAACTATGTATTTTTAATAAGAAGCGAGGTCTCCATATAGAATCTAGAAATCCATACATAATGTATAGCTACAGAGCGTCTGTACAACATAGTAATCCCCAGTTATCCTTTAAAATTGTGAAGCACCATGTTAGTGTTATATTTAACAATGTAAAATCATAATATGTTTTGAAGTAGTTGACCCCCATCTCCCCAAAGCATTTCTCGAAATATGATTGCAACTTTTGATATTATTCGTTAATCCTTTAGAGCGGAACAAACAAGCTGTGATATGTATATTTGTTCTCTCCTTTCCCCCCAAATGTGGTTGATATACTTTCCCTAATTTCTTTATCAGTTTGGTGTAATTGACTGCCGGAGCTGGAACCTTAAGAGCCGTATGATTATAATTTCATTATTTTCAGCTAGTTATATATAAACTACATATTTTCTAATTTTTATTTATTTCTTTGCAGGTAAGAACAACAAAACCAGTATGGTGAGCAATTCGTATATGATTTTCTCAAATTTAGTGAAATGACCATTGTTAAAGAAGGTAATGAAGTTTTATTATATTCTTAGTTATTATTTTAAAAATATTATTTTTCGCTCAGAAAGATTGGAATAGAAATCACCTAACTAATTTCACACAAAGGTGAAACACAAAAAAAATTACTCTCTTTAATCTTAATTACAAAACCTTGCTTAAAACAGTAGTTTTATTATATTGGGTGATAGTAATATTACTTCTAGAAGTAATTGTTCTTGTAAAAATCCTGTTGTAATTATTGTAATATATTTTGGAAGATAAAATCATATAATTTTATGGGATATTCTTTGTAACAAATAATGCAACATAGAAAATGACTAAATATAATATGTCACGTCGCGTCGTGAAATTCCGATTCACAGCAAACTCTTTCCATCGAGTTAAATTACATACAATTGGCGATATAACCGATTAGATTGGTGAATAGTACTGACATCAAGCCAAAAGCCAATACTAGCGATTCAGATGAATTCATCTGAGTGGATGGCCACACACGAATGCTTTACTTAAAAAACGTGATTGAATTCGATTTCTTAACATTTCGTAACCATTATTAATGATTTTCCGACAGTTGTGCATTTTGTTTTAATGGAGAACAGATAAAAATAAAAATATATCTACTAGTGGAATATCATTTTATATACTATATATGCCTAGTTATTGCTGCCGTAAAATACTATATACTGGATCAGATTCATATTATGACATAAATGTCCCTATACTTGTATTCAGAATCATCAATAGCTATAAAATAAATACAATAAAATTACTAGGACGTTTTGATTTCGAAAATAATGCATATTTTCAAAGCGGAAATTTACAGTATATAGTTTTACGAAAAGTTTTATTCACTATTTAGTTTAAAATAAAGTACATAGTACATAAGATAGTAATGCATTTCCATTGTTGACCGTTAAAATGCAGCAATGTAGTAATGAATTGGGCGCCACTTTGTAAAGAATTGTTTGTTTAGTGTCAGTAGCGAAAGTTAATTTATTTAATTTATTTAAGCATGAGATTAGGGTGTGGATTGGATTGTTTCATTTGTCAACTAAATTTTTTTTGGGGCGACAGAGCTCCTAGAGTCAACACGAACTGAACATGAATGTTTAAATATAAATAACAATAAAGACATAATTATCAATTTGCTCTTATAATTCGTAATGTCTCACAGACCTCTATCTTGCGGCAAATCAAAGAAATAAATTAAAAACAAGCTATATATTAACTATATGATTAAATTACAAATGTGATTTATGGTACCATGTGAACTGGAGTTATTAATATAATTAAATTACAAATACAATCAAATACAATCCATAAAATTACTTGAAATAGTTTATAAATAAATTTACTTTGTGATGAGAATGAAAATTAAAATTAATGTAAAAGATTTTAAAAAAATGAATAAATAGGTAAGACGATTACACTGGTCTTTACAACTTATTCTACTTCTTGCTAATACTAACCTTGTTTAGCTATTCTATAACCATGCAACCGTATTGGGACTTCTACTGGAACCTGCTTCTGCCTATTCCCAAGTTCAACTGACTCGAGGTGATCTAGGACTTAAAAGGTTGTCTCAGTGTCGTCTCCCTCTACAGGTCTGGCACAGTGACGTGGACGATGGTGGTTTTCTTCAGCCAACAGTATTCACATGCAAAAAATAATAATCTAGTCTTGGACCAATGTATATCGCTAATAAAAATTATTTAGGGAAATATCCCGTGGATTTCACTGATCTCAGTTGGACAATTACTATTGAACAAAGTGATCAACAATTTGAAAATTTACTGGTTACAGCAGGTATGATCGAAGACTTAAATTACGAATTTAAGTTGAGCAAAAATTATAAATCACTGCTGTTACTCAACATATTATTTTTCTTTACTTTAAGACATGAAATTCAAAACAAATTGATGGAACTCCATTCCAAACAGTGGCTCACGGCAAATTTAAATAAAATATAATTTGAATTTAATGATAGATAGAAAAATAGAGGTACTACCTCTCTATAAAAGAGTCTTATAACTCAAAATAAGTAATTTCTATTACTCTTCTATATGGCCATTGGCACATAAACCATAATTGAGCGTAATTACACCTCCATTAATTAGAGACAAGGATAAGGTAATCACTACCTCGCCTTGAGATAGGAATTTAGATAAAAGATAAAGAAAAACCAGGTAAATTTACACATGCGAGCTTAACCTCTCATAAATTTAAATTAATGTCGGTACATCATTGTTGAAACGTGACAGGGCAAGTGGTAATAATTATATGCTTGATGTTAGAAATAAATTTGAATATTAATGAAATAAGCATGAAAAGAAAAAACATTAAACCAGCAATATTATGGGGAAAAACTCGAAGAAATTCTACAGAAAATTCAATTTACTACCACTACTATGAGTCATGCGGCGTCAAATCAAAGAAATAAACAATATATACTAAATATAGTAATCCGTATTAAATTAAATGCATAAATGGTAGGTATTAAATAGCGAACTACGCTTTCCAATTACCCACTACATGAGATAAGCCCATCCCCAAATAGATGTCACTACTCAATATAGAAATCTACAGCGACACGACTCCGCAAATTGTAGGTATAAACAAGCGAACCTGTTTTTCTTAAATAATTAGTTGCACACACCAAATATACCTATTTGCGGACAGATGTCACTGGCGATTCATATCCCGTACATCGAAAATCATTGATAATTAAACAGAATTTAGTGGAGCGGAATAACTTATATTCCGTTACAATGTACATTCTTGCCTCAGTGAGGTGGCTCAGCCTTCTGTTTTCAATATCCCTTTTGTATTAGTCCTCCGGACAGAGAGAATGGGGTCACGCAGAGGCCTACCTTAAGCAAAGGTAAATATTTAGTATTAAATAAGTTTTGGGGGACTTGAAACCCTAAATTTGTGTTTAGAACCAGCTTGTCAGCAATATTAACTTACTTGAGATTTTACTACATAGGGTAGTAGATTCTAATTGCAATATAATCTATATCTGTTCTGTGAAGTAACTAGTTTCGATTCTTTCATTCGATTGCTACACATTTTCCATTTTGTGTTGGGTTTTGGGGAATATTTTAATTTATCGGTTAGTTTATTTGTTTGATTGACTTGTTTAGTTTAGTTGTAGAGTTTTTTAAAGTACACATTTACGTCCATATTGTTTCAGTTTTGATTAATTTTATTTAATTTAACATTCATTATTAATTCAATATTGGTTCCTGTGACCGCTTCCTGTTTCTTAATATTGAAGATTACGGTAATGGCATGTGGTACGTCTGTCCATGTCGCGTGGTTGAATAGAGTGAAGCCACAAAACATGACAAGGATGTGTATACACCCCTTTAATATCGTCCTGGAAGCCTCGCGTTTGCGTATTATGTTCAATTTGAAATGCTAATTTACCGATATGGTTCGGATGCAAGGAACAGCCGTCAAGTGCTCTGATGGTCGAGTGGTGTAGATGGTTAGAGTCTGATATGGCATGCCGGGTTTGATTCCCATGTAAATGCTTTTTTTAAGGTTATGTTTGTAAAAAGTTTTTTTTTCTTCATTTTGGGAATGCTTTGGATTAGGTTTGGTTAGTTCCTGTTGGTTGAGCCCCCGTAGCGAGCAAAGCGAGCGGAGGGCCATGCGTGAAGTGAAATAATAGACATTATAAAATAGTAAACAGAAGCGCTAAGATTCCGAGACGATATTGAAGGGGTGTACGCACAGTTCATTGTACTGGTACGTACAGTTCATTGTACTGGTTGATCAAGCGTGACTAGTGGGATTCCAGGATTGGCTCCTTTGGTTCCGCTTGATTAAGCAAACATTTAGTATAAAAGCGAGTTAGGTAGAGTTTTAAATTTAGTTTTAATCATCTCCTGATGATGCTAACATGGTTAGCGAAACGCGCGTCGAGTGCAATAATTCTGTTTCGGTATTGTGGATAAAACTCCGTTTTAGTGCATGTTGCCGAAGGTTCCAAACCCCAACATAGTTGAGATGGCTTCACGGTCAGCGGAACTTAACCTTTATCGTAAGTTTTCTACTAAGATTAGGCTAGTAAGTTCAGATATTTGGTTTCTAAAGTCTTGTAAAAAATTTAATGTTTTCCCTAACTTTATTAAAATTGTTTTACCTAAATCTTCTCCAGTTACAGAAAAAGTACGTTCTTTTGCCAGACAAAAGTGGCTAGATTTAGAAATCAAAAATTTGTACAGTAAACGAAGTATGTTTGAATTAGAAGCATACAGACTTTATAAAAAACTAACATTTAGATTAACAAATATTGAGCATGAAGAATGGTACGAGTTCCAGAGAAAGATGTTTTTAGTAATTGATACAAAATACGTCAAGAAAATGTCATCCATCAATAAGAAACTTAAAAAACTTAGGAAAATGAATCCTAAGTCTGATAGTTCTCAGGAAGTCGTAAGCATTGTGGAAAACCTATCTTCTCAATCTTTTGATAAAGATGAATTAGATCTTTTAAATAAGGCTCTGAATTTTGCATTGCCTCCACCAAAGGATAACTTACTTGATATTGTAGCTAATATAGAAGGCTCTATTCAACATCTTCCTGACTCTACTAAAGGATTTGTTAGAGAAGCATGCAGGAATCAGATCTCAAAAAATGTAATTAATAATAATGTTAACTCTCGTCCTGGAAAAGGAAAAAATACAATCAAGAGATTAAAGGAGAAAGATGTTTTCTATCTAAAAGCTGACAAAGGTAATAAGGTTGTTATACTAGACAAAAGCGAATATTTTCAACGAGTTGATAATTTAATAGAATCCGGGCCCTATAACAAAATCTCAAGGAATCCGTTATCCAAGATGGTAACACAAGTTAAAAACACTTTAAAGAAATGTAGCAACCTTATTTCTGATCAAATTAAATACAAATTATCTGTGAGCAATCCTACTATGCCGAAACTATATTGTCTTCCCAAGATTCATAAACCTGGGAAGGCAATGCGTCCCATAGTCTCGGCAATAGGATCGCCAACTTATAATATATCCAAGTGGCTAGCAAACCAGTTTTAAAATTTACATATAAAACAACAGAACTCAGGAGTACTAAATTCCTTAGATTTCATAAACAAAATTAAAGGTACGAACCTTAAGGAAGGTGAAATTTTAATCTCGTTTGATGTTTGCTCATTGTTCCCTAGTGTACCAATCCCACAGACCTTGCAATACCTTGGTGAATTACTTGAGATGAACATTTTTGATAACGAAATCAAACAAGAATATTTAACTTTAACCAAACTTTGCATGGATCAAAATTATTTTCAATATAAAAATAACTATTACCAACAACTTGAAGGCACGGCAATGGGCAACTGTTTATCGCCGTTCTTAGCTAACCTTTTCATGAGTAAATTTGAAAATGAAATCAGTCAGGAGTTAGAATATTTTCCAAGGGTATGGTACAGGTATGTGGATGACATTTTCGCGATTTTCGACACAAAAACCGCTAATATCGAAGATTTTGTAACCAAACTAAATAACCGTTTCCCCACCATTAAATTTACTTATGAAGTCGAGAACAATGGCAAACTTCCATTTTTGGATACTTTAGTGATTAGGAACGATAATAACACACTAGAATTTGATATTTATAGAAAAAGTACTGCCACTAACCGATATATTCCTAATGACTCCTTCCACTGCGACCAACACAAATTGGCCAGCTTACATTTTTTGGTACACCGTATGGTTAACTATCCTCTCAGCAGAGAAAGATTTAATAATGAAAAGGAGACAATTAGGAATATAGCGAAAGGTAATGGTTTCAATACTAACTTAATAAATAGACTAATTAATAGGCATTTGTTTAGAAAGACCATTCGTGATTCCACTTCTTTCGTCAATCAGGTTGAAAATACCAAATATGTCTCGATACCATATAATCCTCAGTATACTAGAGGACTTCAAAAAGTCTTTAAGGAAGTAGGTTTAAAATTAGTATACCAATCTCAGTTCAACATTAACAAATTATTTGGTGGTCCAAAGGACAAAATTGAAATATTAGAAAGAAGTGGAATATATGAAATTGGATGCATGGATTGTAACCAAAAATATGTTGGGCAAACTAGAAGATCTATACAAACGAGATTCAAGGAACACTTAGCTCATTTAAAGTATGGTAGAACAGAAAAATCAAGTGTTGCCGAGCATGCTTTTGATAACAATCATAGAATAACAATTACAAATTTGAAATTAATTCATAATATAACTGATAGGAGATTATTAGACGCATATGAAAGTATGGAAATTATTAAATGTAAGAATAGTTTAAATAGAGATAGAGGGCCTATTCCGTACAGTTCATTGTACTGGTTGATCAAGCGTGACTAGTGGGATTCTAGGATTGGCTCCTTTGGTTCCGCTTGATTAAGTAAACATTTAGTATAAAAGCGAGTTAGGTAGAGTTTTAAATTTAGTTTTAATCATCTCCTGATGATGCTAACATGGTTAGCGAAACGCGCGTCGAGTGCAATAATTCTGTTTCGGTATTGTGGATAAAACTCCGTTTTAGTGTACGCACAGCCTTGTCAAAACATGAGTGGGTCCTATTCTCGGATGATGTCATTGCTAGTAGGAATGTGTTGTTGGTGGTATTGCGAGCCACATAGAGCTTTGGCATTCGTGACATGAAGCATGTGAGTGGAAGGAATTTTTAGATATCCTACAGAAGTTGCGCGTGATGTTCATCATCTTGATCAGGGAGAAATCGAACGAGTCACTCTTGAGGGGTCAGCCATATTAACAACAGTGTTAGAATCATGGCAGTAAGTTTTTTCTTTAAAATACCTTGTGAGCTCTTCTGTCCGATCTAATTTCGAGTCTTATGCCCTATCTTTGCGTTGGCTTTTGTGTGTTATTGGTTTGGTGCATAGACTCGGTTCCATCACTGGGATTTTTTCACTGCTTCTCGTCAGGTTAGTGTTTTTCCTAGTGTGGCCATCTTGCATTCCGCACACATGCGCACGGTTCCTTCTAATTTTCTTTGCAGAGGGTTTGTCTCGTTGCCTCGTCCACCTTTTGAGGCAGCTAGCTGATTTCGGGGATAGTACATTTTGGATAAAAACCCTCCAAAGATAAAAAACTGTTTTTTTTTCTTCTGATTTTTCTTTGGTGTTTTATTTATTTCCTCTTGCTTGTAAATGTTGCTTCACTTGAGTTCTAAAGAAACAGGGATTTTCTGGCTACGTCTAGAACTGAGAAGTTTCTTTTCAGGCCACGTACGGTTTTTTTCGGCTGGTTTTTCCGATTACGTCAAGTCTTTCCTGCTTCTTTGTGCTGTTACGTGGGGAGCTCTTCATTGAAATTCGTTGTGTATTTGCAGGCAGATTTCTTCGTGTTCATTGACTGAACGTTTCCCTCTAGGAGTGACCTGGAGAGCTGCGCACGAGCATCAAATTTGTCCATACTTAGAATTGGCGGCAAAATATAAAAAGACACTATCTTTTAGGGGCGATGTAACGAAATAGATATCACTATTTCGCCCAAAACTACAAATAAATAGCCAACAACAGATGTAACAATATATTGCCTGTTATGTTCTAACACAAACACAAGAACCAGAACAAAAATTTTAAACAATTCTTATCAAATTTTATGGTCTAAATCAGCTCTAATTCAACAGTTACGCCGGTACTTGTCTAAATAAAATTGAGAAACTGCTCGCGCAAGCGCCGTTTCCAGTTCTCCCCTCCAAACCTCACTTGAAGCCATACGGTAACGTTGACTGCAATTCCTATAACTATGGGAACGTAAAAACAGGTGTTTGAAATCAACGTGACCATATGGTTACATCACCCAATAAATGACGTAAAAAAATATCGGGGACCGCCCGATAAAGGATTTTAACCACTCAATAAAAAAATTAAAAAAATTGAGTGTGCTTGTGGACCAGACCAGAAGTCAAACTTCATCCACATAAAATAGACATATTGCATTTTGAATATGATATGAGATATAATTCGAGAAAATCCACTAAAAAGCAACAAGGCATGAAGTCTAGTACCATCCATTTCATTCTTATGATCATATGCTAAAATCACCTTTATTGCTTACTACAGGGTGAAACAAATTCGCTTCTCACAATTAGGATCTCAGAAACCATAGGAGAGACGAAGTCTGTTAAATGGGGGCAAAGTTGCGCAATTTAAGGGCCATTGATATGCCGTTGAGAAATTTAGAAAACTTCGACTACTTCCAGAGATATCCGTAATGAACCGAAAATCAGCTATTTCATTATTATTTTTTCCTGAGTTTATTTGAAGAGATAATATAACATAAATTTAACATTATTTTTGCTACTTTTTCTCCTTTATAAGATGGCGGTATCAAATCTTAAATCTGACGTTTCGTGTCCGGTACCCCATCATCAACTTCATTTTTTTAAATACGGACCTGGATTTTTTATTTAATTTTTTAGAAGCCTTTGGTTCCCCAAAACCATCTCTCTCTAAGACATTATCTCATATGGAAAAAATCTATATTTGTTGATTTATTGAGAAGTGTGATACATCGTTGGTTTTAGGAGACCAAAAGCTTCTAAAAATTTGAATAAAAAATCGAGGTCCGTATTGAAAAATATTAAGTTGATGATGGGGGCCCTGACACGAAACGTCACATTTCAAATTTGAAACCGCCATCTAATAAAGCAGAAAAAGTGGCAACAATAATGTTAAATTTATGTTATATTATCTTTTCAAATAAAGTCAGGAAAAAAATAAAAATGAAATAGCTGATGTTCGGTTTATTACGGATATCTCCGGAGGTAGTAGGAATTTTCTAACTTTCTCAACGGCATATCGTTCGTTTTCGTGTCCGGAAACAGTCCCTCTGTCCAGTATTGGGCAACGCTCAATGCTTCTGGCTTGTCAGTTCATTGTTCTTCGAAGGTGCACTGGTAAGGACAGTTTATGCATGTTAGTAGGTGCTCCATATCTTGTACAGCCCCGCAGTCGCACTTATCGTCATTTCTTTCCAACAGGCCCCACTTGATGAGGTTAGTCTTTACAGGGGCTACACCAGTTCTTAAGCGGTTAAGCGTTCTCCAGGTTTTCCAGTCGGTTAGTGACCCACATGGAGGGGCCTCTGCTATTGTGTAGAATTCGGGTGGTTCATCCAGTGGGGTGCTCAGGAAGCGGTTTCTTGATTTTAATCTTCCTATGTGTCCTTCGTGTCCGAATAAGGAGTGGCGCTCGTCGAAGGTCCGCTTGACCCTTTCACTGAACTCGTGGGCAGTCCTACGTGAGTCGGGGTCCAGGAAGCCTGCTGCCTTGTATAGTTTCTGCAGTGGTGTCGGTTTCATGCATCCTTATTATTAACCGGCATGTTTCGTTCAGGCTTACGTTCACATTCTTCGCATGGACGAATCTAGACCAGACTAGGCAGGCATACTCAGCAGTTGAAAAGCACAGTGCTTGCGCAGTAGTTCTTAGTACTGTTGGTTTTGCACCCCATTTACTGCTTCTGAGCTTCCTTAAAAGGCTGTTCCGCGCCTCCACCTTCTTTCGAGCTTTTCACAGTGAAACCTGTATGTAAGGGAGCGGTCCAATATGACTCCAAGATAGGTGGGCTTTTCGGTATGTTCTAGAACGGCGTTATTCCAGGTGACATGCAGCTTCCTGTTTGCCTGTCGAGAGTGAAGGTGAAAGGCGCTGACCTGAGTCTTTAAAGAGTTTGGCTTCAGAGAGTTGTATTGGTAGTATGTGGACATACGGTCTAGGGCAGATTCCAGTTTTTGCTCTATCTCTTCAAATGTTGCTCCCTGCTCCGTTACCCCAAGGTCGTCAGCATAAACAAAGGTGGGGTTTGTTGGTCGTTAGTGTAGAGGTTGAACAGTATTGGTGCTAGTTCGCTGCCCTGAGCTAGATAATTTTTTGGGGTTCTCCATCGACTCTTTTTTCCTTCGAGGGTCACGTAGAACTGTCTGTTTTGTAGTAGCGATTCTAATATTTGGACAAGTTGATAGTCTTTGATTGTGTCATAAGCTTTTGACAGCAGCTTTTTGTGGTTGACGGTGTATAAGCGGAGCTAAGATCAACCAGGGCTAGGCCTGTGATTTGCTTTTTTTCAAATCCGTCCTCGATGTGTTCCGTCAGAGCCAGGATTTGACTAGTGCATAGGCATATCAATGACCTTTAAGTTGCGCAACTTTACCCCCATTTAACAGACTTCGCATTTCTTATGGTTTCCGAGATCCTAATGGTGAGAAGCGAATTTGTTTCACTCTGTATATGCCGGCTTCTTTTTAACACTGAAAAAATAGCAGCTATACCCGACAACATGTAAATTAGATTTATGACTTCTACTAGGTATATTGTTAAATTTTAGTGAAAAGTACGTTAATGATGAAATAGGAGATGAAACTTACAATTTGCTCACGAGCTATTAAAGCACTTGATATTTACATAAACTAGCGTATTTTGAAGCAAGATACGTTATGACTCAATTGTGTTCTATACTTCTGAATTTTAATTTACATTATTTAGTAAGTTTATATTTACAGACGGATAAGGACAGTGTATAAGAACTTAAAGGTGTGTATCCTTATCGTGCGTGGGTGTAGATTTCGGCATACCGTAAAAATCAGAAATAAATATTTATACTTCTTTCGTATTTTCCATTATTATACCTGGTATACCCTGACTAAAAATTCCTCAACAGTGCTTTCACTTTTTGGCAACGTAAATTAAATATTGATTTAGGAAATTCATGTGGGTCCAGTTCAATGTTGAAACTCTTATAAATTATACAATTTTATTTGTTTAGATTCGTTTCGTCTGAGATGCCAGTTGCGGCTATTACAAAATGCTAAAAATATAATATATGGGGATATATTAGTTAAAGATAATAAATTAATAGTTATTTTAGTAACTGGCTTTATTGACCCAACTCTGATAGGTTTCTGATATACATACGAGATTTATTTATATTGAAAATATGTTTAATCTAAGGCGTATTGGAGCGGTTAATTTGTCTGGCAAAAGTTAACAAAAAATCAACATGTCAGTAATATATGATTTATTCATACTTATGCAGCATTTTTGAATGAAAGATATGCATTTGCACACTAATCCGCTCGTCCTTATGTTAGAATTCAGTAGAAGATTGTTATAACTGCAACATCTGAAAGGACTAACCTAAATATGCTTAAATATTTATCATGGGATGAAAGGTCTCATATTTTATAGGTGCTTCGATAGTGGCTTTTTTGTATTTTAATACAATTTTAATTGGAGACTATCAAGGTCTTTAGTCAACTCTGTGTCATTCACAAGACGGGCTGCACTTCTCTGTATGGAGTCCAATATCTTGAGCAAGTGTTTGGGTGCCGAGCTACATCTATGGGAACAGTATTCAAGAGATGGTCTTATCTGGGCCTTATAGGGCAGTAAGAGCTGATGAGTTGTATACAACTTTTTTGCTCTATAAAGTGCTCCTAGCTTTTGTGCTGCTGCTTTGGCGATTTTGGTGATGTCATTACGCCAAGACATGTTATTTTCTACGTTGATGCTCAGCAAGCTTATGCATGAGTTCAGAGTCAGTGTTAGTCCTGTCATTGATGAGTCAGGTCCTGCGATGTTTGCTTTTCTTTGAGTTTTTCCTGCGTTAAATTGGACATTATTTTCCTCACCCCATTTCACGATGGCGTTCGTATCCTCATTGATAACAGCAATCTGGTTTTTTCGCTCACGTTAGGAACGCGCAGCGGTCATTGCAGTCCGCGACATGAATGAGGATATAAGAGTGCTGTCGTCTGCACAGCTGGAAATAGTTTGTCCTTTCTAAGGGATCGTTGATATAGAGCAGGAATAGTGTGGGAGACTATATACACCCTTGAGAAACTCCCGCATTGATTTTAAATTCTTCCGAGAGATGTCCATCAATACCAACTCGTATGTTTCGATCCCTTAAGAAATTGGAAAGCCATAGAAGCAGTGCTGGTGGTTTTAATGCCTTTTAACCTTTTTGCTCCAGAATTATCGTTTTTTTCTTTAAACAAACTAAAAATCATGTTTTATAGCTCAGTAGTAAACAATAAACCGCAAAATGCGTAAAAAAATTAGAAGCAGCACATTTCATTAAACAATCAGATGACCCGTAGAATTAAGGTTAATTTTTTTATTGCTAAAGTAGGTAGGTATTTTTCAATATAGTGTAACAGTAGTACCGGTAATTGGCTTATTCGCCGCTTTGGCAAATCAAAAAAAATATTTTTCTATTATTTAGACACAGTTCAACACCGCAAGCAGTAAATCTTCATATTTCTATGCGCTACATCCTTCGTGCTGCATACCGCACAACGCCTAGATATACCATGTACATGTAGGTACAAGCATATGGGCAGCCTTGTCAGTTCTTCTCTCGATTGACTTTAATTATTTATGGCTTCCACAGATTTTCCTCTATTTTCCTTGTGCCAGTCAATCATGAGGTAACATTTGTCCGAAGCTGCTTAAAGTCAAGCAAAGCACCACCGCAGCTTTTTTAGAACAAAGAAAGTATCAAGAAAGTGACAAAACTATTCTATGGTGCCACTTTTTGCTTTTTCGATCATGGGCGTAACATTTTTTAAATATGTCAGCCTTATAAACGGAGCCCATAGCTTGGGCAATTTATTTCTTGGAGCGTACCATCTTTATTTGTTCTTATAATATGCGCGCTTGGTAGGTTTTGCAGGCATGTACTGTCCCATACATGATCTGCCTTCTTATGTGAGCATGTTCTAATTTCCTCATACGAGAAACAATAATCTTTCAAGCTAAGAAGCTTCTTTAAACCCATTAGTAGGTTCACCACCAAAAACAGTTTAAGTTCATCACATGTGGTTGGCAGAAAACATTTATTTTCTTTGCAACAAATCCTCTGGAAATAAACACAAAACAGATAAATCTAACATTGGCGGTAGCTGGTATCAATTAAAAGTTACCGTCATATAGCCAGTGCTTTTAGTTGGATTAATCCGATAATTCATCTATTTTTGTTTTTAAGATATATTTCTAATGACGGGAATAAAAATTTGATGCTTTATGTATTTAGTACCTAAATAAAACTATATGGAATGTATGCCTCATGAAATAAAGTTTTGACATGCTCTAATAAAGTATCAATTATTACGAAGTTCTTTTAACAAAGAACCTAGTATTTGTTTTCAAATTAAAAACTATTAAACGGTACAAAATATTGGAATTAAATTACATTAATAAAAATACAAAATTAATTTCACTTCTATTTGGTTTCATTTTCTTTACATTTATTTGCTCTAATAAACTTATACGAATCAGTAAGCCAATATACTAAGGAGTGTTTTTTAATTCCTGCCCAAACTCCTTCCAATCTCCTAATATTCACTGCTGAATATAGGTTACCTCTTGAATTTTTCAGGTACTTCTCACATGTGCAAGATGAAACTATTCATTATGCCCTTACATGTTTCTTGTTGCATCGAGCCATCTCTTTTGTGGCTTTCCTACAATTTTTCTCCTTTCCCCCAGCTGTCATCGCCCCAATCTCGCCGTTCCGTCCAGTCCAAGTCTTGTGCCACATTTAACGTATATAGGCATATTTCATATAGCTTTCTTTTTAAACATACAGGTTTAGCAGAATTCTAGAAAATATTGTCTGGACGACCAAAAATAATCCACAATAAAATATATACCTAATGTAACAGCACTGAAGAGAGGAAGAGGAAAGTGGCCATTACAATAATAACATATCATAACAGTCATCGATGACAATACTAACACTAACATCAGTGCATAGTCTTATGTTGTCGAATATGATCAAGAAACATGCAACAACTAATATAAGATCGAAGAAACACAGATTCATGAAGGGAAAAGGCACCTAAACAATAATTTAATGGCCATGAGACATTATGGGTGGTGTTCAATATAACAGAGAAACTTAAAACACAAAAAGTATTACCGAGGAAATACTAGACCATACTGAGAAAAGAAGGCAATACAAATACAGCTTTGAAGAAAGTAAAACGATAAGATAAGGAAATAAAATAAAATATTCGTGTGACAGTGATGTGGAAATTCAGCGAAATGAAAGTTGCTGGTTTATGCATAAAAACACCAAATATTCTCTACAGGCAAACCTACAGCACGGAGTGCATACTTAGCTGATTTATTTAAAGATATCAGATTACAGATGCCAACCCCTGCCAATGTCATAAAATGTCACATTTCGGTCATATGTTCAGGAGCAAAAACTACGGAATTCCTCAACTGATAACGAAAATCTAGGACCACAACTATACCAGTGTATGAAGCGCTGACTAGTAGCCGAAAACAAGGAGGAACTCGCCAGAGTATGTTCTGTTCTTCTTCCTGTGTAGTAGAAGAGGAAGAAGGATGCCAATCAAAAGCAGAAGAAAAGTTTAATTGTTCTTGGAATTTCTGTTGCTTTATTTTCACCTCTAATTTTCATTATATGTCCCAGTTAAGTATAGGAACATTTTCTATGATTGACTATTTATCGTTATCTGCAAGTTATATTTACTTGTTTTTCTTCTCATCGATAATATGTTTTATTAATTGTATGTTATAAGCTCTAATGTCTTTATTGTTGTAACGTCTTTCGTTTATTCGTTTTTAGTATCTCTTCTTAACTTTGCCTTCTCTTCTATTTGGTTATTCTAATATAGTTTTTTTTTGTTACTGTTGGAATGTCTAAAATAATGTTTGCGAATAGTACAAGATCGAGTGTTTAATATTTGCTATAGGTTAGAGTCTCTTTCCTAATTCTTATTGGAATATGGGTGAGCTATTTTATTACGCATCGCTCTAAGTTATCTGTAGTAAATTACTATATATTTATATGGTTCACAATATCAACGTGCCCTCAAGTTGCTGCAGTTCAACTCTTCAACAGATATATATGCCATTTGGGCAGAAAAAAATAGGCGGAAGCAAAATTGGCAAAATTGAACAATTTGGCTGAAACAAAATAGGCAAAGGTATAATTTGGGAGGAAATAAAATGAGAGGTACAGTTTAGGCGTATAAAAAATCGGCAGAGGTGCAATTTGGGTGAAAACGAAATGATCAAAAAAGAATATCGGCAGAAAAATATTGCCTTAGATCATTCGACAAATATGTTGTTTTTACATAATTTATACACCAATGTATTTTTCAGTACTTTTGGTAATTTTAATCTTTAAACATTTTTTCTTTTTCTTTAGATAATTGTTTCGGTATTTTAAGATATTATCGTTATAGGTTATCGTTGTAAGTTATCTTAGTACATAAGTGGATGCTGTATTGGGTTTTCTTTACCTGTTTGTATCCTAAATAAGTAAATACATAAATAAATAAATACATGTCAAAATTCCATAAACCGATTCATCTGTAATGTGTAGTATTATCGTGACAATAAGAAAAAGGAAAAAACTTGATGCTAACCCTTCACCAATCCACTTGAAATGCAGATGAAGACTAAAAGCAAAGTAATCTAATGCTGACCTGTACCCAATTCACTTTCAACATGTAAAATTTTTGTGATAATGGGAAAAACAATCTCAAATTGTATCTCTAACGTTATGTGCACTGAAATATATCCACGATAGTGGATATATTTAAGGGGAATTAATTTTAAAAGACGGATAGTTAATTTTCCTTGGGTTTGTCCATTGCGCAATATAGAATGCGTGCGACAGATGAAATTTCGCTTGATGGTTAATGGAAGAAATCTCGTTTCTTAACTGCACCTAAAATCTTCAATATACAATATCCAAATCTTCTGACATTTTTACAGAAAATAGGTTTTTATTTGCTGGTAAAGAAAGTAAATATAATGCACTTTAGATAGATAATGTAAGTACCAATTTAATTGTCAAGAAAATGACTAGATCGAGAATCACTGCAATATTGGTCGTATTCAAAATTCCCCAGAACTTTTACTAGGGCGAATTACAATAACCGACACTGCCATTAAAGTAGAAAACTTACAGACTGACAACAAACTACTATTAGATACGTCGGCAGTTCTTCTGTGATTTACAGTCAAATTATTTATATTTGTGCCGTCGCCGTCGTATCATCCACTTTCTTTTGCCTGTTTTGACATTTTATGATATTTATTATGCAAATGGTTATTTCACGATTTTGCGTATCTGTGGTTCTTTATCAAGCATTTCATTTACACAGACAATTTACTTCTTCAGCCCATAGGTTCACATTAATATGCCTTAACTCTCAAGATTACATCATTTTTTATGGGAAACATTAATGTTAAAGGCAATGCTAAATGCCTTCGTATATACAGGTGCGAAAAATATTAGTCTGACCATAGCTTGGTAATGAGTTAGAAAAGTTGAATAACACGAAATGCAGAACGGAGATAGATGTTATGTACCCACCAGAGCAAAAAGCTCCAAGCTACATATTTGTCAATCTATTAAGTTCTTTATTTCACTTTCTACCCTCTGGGTGTAAGTATCGGAAATTAGCATTTTCTGAATTTTTATTTTTACTAAAAATTTCAGTTTATATACTCGAGGAAAAAAACATATAATTAAATGGTATTACTTTGATAGTTCCTCACAAGAGTTAATTGGCAGGTTTCATTTTCTGTTGAAGACCGGCTTATTTCGGTAAAAAATACAATTCTGAGAATCATTAGGAAATCTTATGAATGTTTGTAAAATTATAAATATTGCATACTCATACAAATGAGGAGTAATCCCTTTAATATGAAATTTATATGCAGATAGTTCGGAATACTCTAAAGAGGAGCAAATTTAATTGCTAACCACCAAACTAACCCAAACTAAGGACTACTCAAGAAGTTGAGCGAATGGAGTTTTATGATGAAGTGATTGAACGGCAAACATGGATAATAGGTTTATAGTAAAATCAACCATGGTGAGATCAGCTATAACCCGTCAATATGACCTCTGGGAAGAGTTTCATAAATGTTAGATTTAAAACCAGATTGCAGCTCTGGTAGAATTGAACAATTTTTAATGTTGGTAAGCATCAGCTAGTAACTGGGATCAATGATTTCTTCTAGAAACCTAAGGGATGTTGGAAGCACGCTCACTGGCCTTAAATTAAAAATACCAAATAAGGCGGCATTTTTCGAAAATGTGAACATAGGTTTATAATTTAAAAAGTAAAATATTATTTTTAAATTAAAAAGAAACGTAAGTAAACATCCAAATTTGATAATATTTCTAAAAGTCATTAACTGCTAACATCTACATCTTCATTACTATCCTCATCGTCACCAACAAGATTAATGATCAGTTCTTGAACTTGATGTTCCATTATATTGACCAACTTCCACATTCTATTTTCAACTTTGTCCTTCACATGTTCAACGCAGTTTCCCCACTTCTCATCACTCAGGCATCATTGAAAAGTCTCCAAATTTAAAGGTAGTATTCCGCTGTCTTACCGCCTCCGTGTCGCGTCGGCCCATTATGATTGGGCTCACAGTGATATGAGGTTAGCCTGAGTACAATTTTGTTTTGACTTGCGGCCATTTCATCACTAATATATTTTTCGTATTTAGCCTTGTGTTGTTTGACAATGGCCAAAAGTTGAAATTTGAGCATTGAATCTTTAAAATAGATATTCTTCGACCATAACTAATCTTGAATGTCTCCTTTCTTCTGAAGAGGTTGTGGGCATCTTCTCTAGTCTTCGAGAATGATACGGCGCGTTATCAAGAACAATTACGGCGCGGCGTTCTGTTCTAAACGGGGTAAAATGTGGCAAAACCAGTTTTCAAATGATTCTCCGTTCAACTCCGTTTTTTTGGATTCGAAACACCGCAGTCCACCATCAACAAATCCATTTTTATTGTCAATATGACAGACGATGAGTTTTTCCTTTACCTAAAAAAATCGAAAAAAAATTATTTCCGTATTTAAAAAAATATATATTCTACATAAAAGTTGCTTCAAAAATATTTCTACAGATTTTAAAAGTATATTATTACGTATTTTTAAAACTGCTAAGTTTTTTCAAAATATCTGAAAAATGAAAATCTCTAGTACCATTCAATTATAAATTAAATCGTCTCCGACTATCCCAATTTAACCATTCTTCTATCTCTAATACATATACATGTAGGCTCAATTTGAGACGCACAGTATACGCATTTTTTTCTAATGTGGGAAACAAATAAAAAAATCAAAACCGTGCAACATGCTTACCTGTTGGATTTTTAATCTGGTGGAGAGTTCGTCTAAAAAGGCCTTTCTTGATGATGTAACAGTTTCATCAACCCATACCTTAGATGTAGTGTGTCCTGCATTAACCCACGTTTCATCGAGATAGTAAATTTTTCTCTTTTGTTCTCTAAATGATTTTATCCTAACCAGATGTTCCCTTCTCCACAACACATCCATTAATAAACTATTTCGTGCTCGCTTTTTTCATGTAAACTTTAGATCCTTTAACAATTTATGAAAAGTCGATCGTTTAAAATTTGGTAACGTGGCATCTTCATTTACTTCATTAATTGTGGGAATTACATTATTTAAACAAAAATCGTACAATTTTCTCCTAATCGCTTGTTCATGAGCCTCATCCAAGGAATTTACAATGTTGTTCCTATATTTACTCGTGTGCTCTCTTATCACGTTGTAGACAGAAGCAGGGCACACTCCAACTTTAGTTGAGACCTTTAAAACAACCTATTTCCTCAATTTGGTCTTTAAACACTTTTAAAATGGCCCTTTCATCTCCACAGTCAAATGTCTTTTACGCCGTTTTTTAATCGGACTAAGTAAATGCCAAACTTCATCTGCACTCCCCACTAGACATATTTAAAAGCCACGAAAAAAAAACAGTAAAACCGATTACTTGAATGATGACAAAATACGCGAAATTAAAAGAAATTAGTGCTAAAATGCTACGATGCACCGAGCGACTGAAGATTGAATGAGCCCCCGCCCCGGTTCCCTGGTAAACTCCAGGATACACGATTCACGCCTCCCGTGTTAGCCAATAAGAATCATTCTATCCTCTATCCAACTGCTAGTCGGTGAACACCTGGTGATCATGCACCGTTGTTTGTTTTGATTTACCCTATTGTGTCTGTGGATGGACTTTAGATACATCTCTCTTTCCAGGAAGTAATAAATAATAGAAACAAAAGTGTATTATGTAAGCATACTCTCGAGTTCTGTAGTAGTAGGTTTTATAGAATTGGTTTTCTAATTATTCTGATACCACTCCATTTGACGAAGATTAGTATTAAGTTCAGTCATTTCATTATCAACAACATTAGGTACTTAACTAAAATGTGAAAAAGATGCAAGGATAACATTTTCCTGCCAATATTAGGAACTTGAGATCCTTCCAAATGTTGTTTTTAGCAAAGTTGTTGGTCTCTCTGCTAAAAATATATCTGCCCTCAAATTATTTACAACGTGCTAAAATAGTATAGTTTATAAGAGGATTTTAATATTCTTGTAATTTTTTTATTTTGCGCCATTTAAATCCTGCGTTATCCTTAAACATATATTGATCATCAACCTTGCGCTCCAGACACACGAGGATATTGGTCTTGAACACATTTCGTAGCTTCACAAAGGTCACCCATCTTAGACCGATCTTTCTGTTGACTTGGCAGGTATTGTCGTATCTGCTAATTTGGTAACCCAGATATATGTACGACGTTATTGAGGATTTACTAAATTATTCGACTTATGAAAATGTTCTTGACGGTTGTTGCTGCTTTTACATAAATATTTTTGAACAATGGAAATTACCTGTGATCGACTTTGTATTGGGTCAAAGCTTTCAGCATTTTATCTTGATGAACAGTATCAAAGGTCTTTTGGTAATCAACAAATCTCAGAATCAAAAGTGTGAAGTCCTCGGATATTGACAATTTAAATAACCTATGGAAAGCGTTATTAAATACTTCAAATTTGTGACCAGATTGTAAGTTGCAAGATATCTGTACGAACTATATTAAGAATGGTCACAGGAGTCGCAAACAGGGAAGTATGTAAGCGCAGTTTATTTGAAGTGTGAAAACTTACGATTTTTTTCATGTTTTGGGGTCGTTGCTTAATCCTTTTCCTCCTTCTCCCAAATTTGGACTTCAGGAGACATTAAAGTAACGGACAAGAAGCTGAATATAGATTGTCACTTGGTGTGCTATGTTAATACTTTTGGCACGAACAGATAAAATGCATCACATTGCTTTAATGCATTGAACTCCAATATCGCACTATTCGACTAAATATTGTAATGGGGGCATCTTCAAAACGACAAATAGATGGATCTCTTACCGGCAATGAAGAACAGTATGACGAGATAAGATAAAAATGTAGAATATAATTGACACAAAAATATACCCAGCCCCCATCAATATGTTACTCCCAACCTATTAGAAATTAGATGACCGAGGTGATTCATGATTTGTACGAAATAATTTCTCTTAAAATGGTAATGATTTTAGTTTAAACCATAACTGTTCCGAACTCATTTTGTGCCGGATTATCGTAGTTGAAAGGGAAATAGCAACCATAATATGTGTCTTTGACGTTAAGCTGAAGGTAATGTCTATTATTATTACCATCAAGTAAGTGCAATGGAACGGGTTCCAAGAATTCAGACATAAATCTTTCTTTATATTTGTCCTTATTTGGTCACATGTTTATTCAGATTTAGTCTGCACCTTAAAACTACTCATAAGACAACTTCATATTGTATGTATGCAAATGGTAATGCTTTGGATAATTTTAGCATGTATATATATCCTTTAATAATAAATTTGTGAAAGTTGGCTTTGCCTTTTATTGCTTCCAGTCATCCATTAGCAGTACGTTAAATAATATTAGTTGCTTTTGTTAGGATGGTTAAACGGTTTTGCTGGAATGATGGTATTTTATTGCACGGCATAGTAAACTGTGACAATGTTTTGCTTAATATGTTTATTTAATACTTGCCGAATTTCAAAAAATCGCGTCATCTATTTGTTTGGGGAGTTCTTCTACTTGGCTGCTGATTAATTGCTTAACTTTTTCAGCAGATGTTTTAATCCAGCATACCCTATAACGCTGGCTTGATAAGTTAAAAGAGTTCCACCCTTATGATTCCTTCTTCCTTTTATTAATTTAATTATTATACAATAGTTGTTTCCGATTATAGCAAATCATCAATATCGGGATATAAATAATAGAAACTCAAGAGCAGCTGACGCATTGAAAAGAAAGTACTTCATACCTGTACTTATAAAGATGCAAAAATGCCTAAAGTAGCTGGATTTAGGTGATAGTAGGAAGCAACCCTTACTTACATAAAAAATCAATGCGGTATGAAAATTTGTTATACAAAAGTAAAAACTAAGAACTAAGGGATGGGGACTAGACTTCACGTTATCTAAAGATAAGGATCAGAGGATCCAAATAAAAAAAATTATATTAACATCACCTTATACAGCATAAACTGAAGATAAAAATATTAAACTATGACGAAAGTTGGAAGATATCAAAAGGAGGAGCACTACTTCTTAATTTTATAAAGATGTAAATTAATTAAGACTATGAATCTAGACCAGGAAGATAGTGGTGTCCTCTGAAGTCCCTCCCACGAGGGGCGGGGGGTTGTATATTTCGTGGACTTGGTTAGTTGTATAACGGCTGGTCATCTTTTGATGTTTAGAGATAACGTCAAGCCCTTTTGTTCAGAGCGATTGTCTCATTTTACAAAATTACCTCGCCGATGCTTAGGTAAAAAAGTGGATTTAAATGTGAAAAAGTGTAATGTAAAAATATTCGCTGTGTTTGTTTGGTAGTATGCATTTGATGGAGTATGTTTAGCGTTCATGAGACGGGAATAATTTAGATCAGAAATTGTGTTATTCTATACACTTTTTGAACACAAGAATAAAGACGATGGAGGTTTTTGACTTTATCAGCGACTAAGTGCGGACTTATCTCTTCTACATTTAGAAATAGGCATTGTGCGTTTGTTCAGCCAATACTTGAATATTAAATGAAGAGTAAAGACTGTGTGCATGTACGAAACATAGTAATGAAACTATCTTTGTATTCCATGAAAAAATTTTAATCCAAAAGGACTTCTATAAATAGGGTAACAGGCGCTTTCGGCCCAAGCCATCATCAGTGTTACTTGAAAAGTAAGTAAAAGAACCCCCTATTAGTGGAGAGTCAAATAATGCTGTTGAAGTTTTTTGGTAAAGAAAATGATGAGATGAACATTGTTGTGTTCGGTTACAAATTTGTTGGAATTTTAAAGGGGAATTAATTAAAGGCATAAATTAAGAATGATGATTTTTTGTTGTGATTTTTTTGTTTGTAAAAAGCAAGGAAAATGGTGGACTTCTTTCACTTACTTGTCAGTGAAGACAAACGAACAACACAAATCGACAACGGTCACAATTAAATTTCACAAAACACATTGCGTGCCACGTCATACAAATATGAATGACAAGAATGTTTCAGCCAGGGCCGCTTACATAAAAAAATAAAACAACAAGGTTGTTTAAAAGTAAGTTTATTTCTGAAAACTTGAAACAAAAAACCTGTAAATACTAAACATGTTTAAAATCAAAGTGGAAAAAGTTTTGTTCATAAAAATATGGCAAGAAATTGCAAACTTAAGTACAATCTTTAAATCTTATAAAAGATATAAAAGCTAAAACTAAGAGTAAACAAATTTTTATTTGTGTGTCAAATTAAAACATGGTAAACAACTCTGCGGTGCTCCTGGACATGCACTGCAAAAGGTATACACGATTTTTGATTTTATCGCGCCTCTTTACGACCGACTTCCTCCTGAACCCTTGCATAGCAGACGCTGCATTTTCTTTTGATCTTTTTTTCATTTCCGTCTGTCCTTTGCTCTGAATGGTGGCAGCCCCGTCTCCAGGCTTTAGGCCGCCCGAGGCGAGCAGGATTTGG